>JAJSRW010000369.1:0-21958 GCA_022414725.1 Microglena sp. YARC
CTCCCACATCCACCCCAACCCAAAACCCACCTTGCCCACCACCCACCTCCCACAATCCACCCCACCCAAACCCACTTAGCCACACACCACTCCCACATCCACCCCCACCCAAACCCACTGCCACACACACTCCCCACACCACCCCAGCCCAAACACTGCCACACACACTCCCACATCCACCCCCACCAAACCCACTTGACCACACACACTCCCACATCCACCCCCACCAAAACCCACTGCCACCACACACTTCCCACTCCACCCCCACCCAAACCACTTGCCACACCACTCCCACATCCACCCCCACCCAAAAAAACCCACTGCCACAACCAACAGCTCCCACATGCCAACCCCCACCCAAACCACTGCCACACCACTCCCACATCCACCCCCCACCCAAACCCACTGCCACACCCACTCCCACACACCCCCACCCAAAACCACTGCCCACACACACTCCCACATCCAACCCCCACCCAAACCCACTGCCCACACCCACTCCCACCATCCACCCCAACCCAAACCCACTGCCACACCCACTCCCACATCCACCCCCCACCCAAACCCACTGCCACACCCACTCCCACATCCACCCCCACCCAAACCCACTGCCACAACACCACTCCCCATCCACCCCCACCCAAAAAACCCACTGCCACACACACCTCCACATCCACCCCACCCAAACCCACTGCACACCCACTCCCACATCCCACCCCCCAAACCCAAACCCACTGCCACACCACTCCCACATTCCTACCCCACCCAAACCCACTTGCCACCACACACTCCCCACATCCACCCCCACCAAAACCACACTGCCCCACACCCATCCCACAGTTCCACCCCCACCCAAACCCACTGCCCACAACCCACTCCCACATCCACCCCCACCAAACCCACTGCCACACCCACTCCCCATTCACCCCCACCCAAACCCACTTTGCCACCACCCACTCCCACATCCCACCCCCACCCCAAAACCCCCAACTGACCAACACACACTCCCACATCCACCCCCACCAAACCCACTGCCACACCCACTTCGCCACATCCACCCCCACCAACACCCCACTGCCACCACACTCCCACATCCACCCCCCACCCAAACCCACTGCCACACCACTCCCACATCCACCCCCCACCCAAACCCACTGCCACACCATCCCACATCCAGACCCACCAAACCCACTGCCACACCCACTACCCACATCCGACCCCCAACCCCAAACCACTGCCACACAACACCCACCATCCACCCCCACCCAAACCCACTGCCACACCCACTCCACATTCCACCCGCCACCCAAACCCACTGCCCAACACACACTCCCACATCCACCCCCACCCAAACCACTGCCACACACACTCCCACATCCACCCCCACCCAAAAACCCACTTGCCACACCCACTCCCCACATCCACCCCCACCCAACCCACTGCCACACCACTCCCACATCCACCCCCACCCAAACCCACTTGCCACACCCACTCCCACATCCGACCCCACCCAAACCCAACTTGCCACACCCACTCCCACATTTCCACCCCCCCCAAACCACTGCCCACCAAACCCACTCCCACATCACCCCCAGCCCAAACCACACTAGCCACACCACACTCCCACATCCACCCCACCAAACCCACTGCCACACACACTCCCACATCCACCCCCACCAAACCCACTTGCCACACCCACTCCCACATCCACCCCCACCCCAAACCCCACTGCCACACAACACTACCCACATCCCACCCCCACCCAACCCACTGCCACACCCACTCCCAACATCCACCCCCCACCCAAACCCCAACTGCCAACACCACTCCCACGATTCCACCCCCACCCAAACCACATAAGCCACACACACTCCCACATCCACCCCCACCCAAAACCCACTGCCAACACACACTCCCACATCCACGCCCCACCAAACCACTGCCACACCCACCTCCCACATCCACCCCACCCAAACCCACTGCCACACCCACTCCCACATCCACCCCCCACCCAAACCACTGCCACACCCCACTCCCACATTCCACCCCCACCCAAAACCACTGCCACCACACACTCCCACATCCACCCCCACCCCCAAAACCCACTGCCACCACCCACTTCCCACAATTCCACCCCCAACCCAAACCCACTGCCACACCACTCCCACATCCTACCCCCACCCAAAAACCCACTGCCACACCCCACTCCCCACATCCACCCCACCCAAACCCACTGCCACAACTCCCCACAATCCCCAACCCACCCCAAACCCAACACACCCACTGCCCCACGAAACCCACCCCAACACCACCCCCACCCAAACCACTTGCCACACCCACTCCCACACCACACACACTCCACCCACCCACCCCCACCCACTCCCACACCACCCCCACCCAAACCCACCTGCCACACCCCACATCCACCCCACCCAAACCCACGCCACACACACTCCCACACCCCCACCAAAACCCACTCACCCCCACCACCCCAAAACCCACTCCCACACTTGCCACACCCCCACCCAAACCGCACCGCCACCCACCCCACTCCCACACCCACTCCCCACTCAAACCACGCCACACCCACGCCCAATCCCCCCACCCCCACCCAAACCACTCCACCCCACCCAAAACCACTGCCCACACCCACTCCAACCACCCCACCCATCACCCCATCCACACTCCCACAATCACCCCCACCCAAACCCACGCCACACCCACTCCCAAACATTCCACCCTCTCAACCCCAACACCCACTGCCACACCCACCCCACACAATCACACTCCCACATGCCACCCCCCACCCAAAACCCACTCCCACATACCACCCTCCACCACCCCAAATCCCCCACCCCTTCCACACCCCACACATCCCACCCCCACCCAAAACCTCACTCCCACACCACCACATCCACCCACACCAAAACCCACAACACCACTTCCATCACACACGCCCACATCCACCCCCACCCAAACCCACTGCCACACCACACTCCCACATCCACCCCCACCCAAAACCCACCCAAACCACTGCCACACACACACTCCAACCCCCACCATGCACCCCCACCATTCAAACACCACCCCGCCACACCCACTGCCAACCACACTCCCACATCCAACATCCCCCACCACCCAATCTCCACCTCCCACACAACACATCCCCACACCCACTCCCCCACTCACAAAACCCCCCACTCCACACCCCACACTCCCACATCCCACCCCCAACCCCAAACCCACTCCACAGCCCACTCCCACATCCAACCCCCCACCCAAACCACCACTCCACACCCCTATCCCAACATCACAACCCCCACCCAAAACCACTGCCACAACCGCCACTCCACATCACCCCACACCCCAAAACTCCCCACCACTTTCACAACCACTCCACACCCAACAATCCCCAATGCCCACACCCCACCCCACAACCCCAACCCACCCACCCCAAAAACACCCACCTCCACAACCCCCACCCAAACCCACCCACATCACCCCCACCCAAACCACTGCCACAACACATCCCACATCCACCCCCCCACCCAAACCAAACCGCACACCCCAACTCCACCAACATCACCCCCCACCCACACCCCCCAAACCACACTTAGCCAACCACACCCACTCCCACATTCCACCCCACCCAAACCCACTCCTTGCCCACACCACACTCCCACATCCACCCCCACCCCCAAACCACTGCCACACCCACTCCCACATCCACCCCCACCCAAACCCACTCCCACATCCACCCCCACCCAAAACCCACTGCCACACCCCACCTCCCACTCCCACATCCACCCCACCACCCAAACCCACTGCCACACCCACACTCCCACATCCACCCCCACCCAAACCCACTTGCCACACCCACTCCCACATCCACCCCACTCCCAATACCCACTGCCACCACACCTACTCCCACATCCACCCCCACCCAAACCCACTGACCACCACCCACTCCCACATTCCACCCCCACCCAAAACTGCCATCACACCACCCACACCCCACCAAACCCACCTGCCACACCCACTCCCACATCCCACCCCCCACCCAAACCCCACTGCCACAAACCCACTCCACACATCCACCCCCACACCAAACCCACTGCCACACCCACTCCCACATCCCACCCCCACCCAAACCCACTGCCACACCACACTCCCACATCCACCCCCACCCAAACCCACTATGCCACACACACTCCCACATCCCACCCCCCCCACCCAAACCCACTGCCACACCCACTCCCACATCCACCCCCACCCAAACCCACTGCCACACACCACTTCCCACATCCACACCCCCACCCAAACCCACTGCCACACCACCACTCCCACCATCCACCCCCACCCAAACCACTGCACACACCCACTCCCACATCCACCCCCACCCAAAACCCACTGCCACACCCACTCCCACAGTCCACCCCCACCCAAACCCACTGCCACACCCACTCCCACATCCACCCCCACCCAAACCCACTGCCACCACCCACTCCCACATCCACCCCCACCCAAAACCCACTGCCACACCCACTCCCACATCCACCCCCACCCAAACCCACTGCCACACCCACTCCCACATCCACCCCCACCCAAACCCACTGCCACACCCACTCCCACATCCACCCCCACCCAAACCCACTGCCCCACACCCACTCCCACATCCACCCCCACCCAAACCCACTGCCACACCCACTCCCACATCCACCCCACCCAAACCCACTGCCACACACCACTCCCACATCCACCCCCACCCAAACCCACTGCCACACCCACATCCCACATCCACCCCCACCCAAAACCCACTGCCACACCCACTCCCACATCCACCCCCACCCAAACCCACTGCCACACACCACTCCCACATCCACCCCCACCCAAACCCACTGCCACACACCACTCCCACATCCACCCCCACCCACCCCAAACCCACTGCCCACACCCACTCCCACATCCACCCCCACCCAAACCCACTTTGCCACCACACACCTGCCACACACACTCCCACATTCCACCCCACACACCAAAACCCACTGCCACCCCACACACTCCACACCCACTCCCACCCCCACCTTCAAACCCACTTGCCACACCCACTCCCACATCCACCCCCACCAAACCCACTGCCACACCCACTCCCACATGCCACCCCACCCAAAACCACTGCCACACCCACTCCCACATCCACCCCCACCCAAAACCCACTGCCACACACCACTCCCACATCCACCCCCACCCACTCCCAAACCCACTGCCACACCCACCCAAACCCACACACCCACTCACATCCACCCCCACCCAAACCCACTGCCACACCCACTCCCACATCCACCCCCCACCCAAACCCACTGCCACACCCACTCCCACATCCACCCCCACCCAAACCCACTGCCACACCCACTCCCACATCCACCCCACCCAAACCCACTCCACACCCCACTCCCACATCCACCCCCCACCCAAACCCACTGCCACACACCACTCCCACACTCCACCCCCCACCCAAACCCACTGCCCACACCCACTCCACATCCACCCCCACCCCAAACCCACTGCCACACCCACTCCCACATCCACCCCCACCCAAACCCACTGCCACACCCGCACACTCCCACATCCACCCCACCCAAACCCACTGCCACACCCACTCCCACATCCACCCCCACCCAAACCCACTGCCACACACACTCCCACATCCACCCCCACCCAAACCCACTGCCACACCCACTCCCACATCCACCCCCACCCAAACCCAACTGCCACACACACTCCCACATCCACCCCCACCCCAAAACCCCACTGCCACACCCACTCCCACATCCACACCCACCCCACACCAACCCACTGCCACACACCCACTCCCACATCCACCCCCACCCAAACCCACTTGCCACACCCACTCCCACATCCACCCCCACCCAAACCCACTGCCACACCCACTCCCACATCCACCCCCACCCAAACCCACTGCCACACCCACTCCCACATCCACCCCACCCAAAACCCACTGCCACACCCACTCCCACATCCACCCCCACCCAAACCCACTGCACTCCCACACACTCCCACATCCACCCCCACCCAAAACCCACTGCCACACCCACTCCCACATCCACCCCACCCAAACCCACTGCCACACCCACTCCCACATCCACCCCCACCCAACCCACTGCCACAACCCACTCCCACATCCACCCCCACCCAAACCCACTGCCACACACACTCCCACATCCACCCCCACCCAAACCCACTGCCACACCCACTCCCACATCCACCCCCAACAAAACCCACTGCCACACCCACTCCCACATCCACCCCCACCCAAACCACTGCCACACCCACTCCCACATCCACCCCCACCCAAAACCACTGCCACACACCTCCCACTCCCCCACCCAAACCCACTCCACCCCCACATCCACCCCAAAAACCCACTGCCACACACACTCCCACATCCACCCCCACCCAACCCACTGCCACAACACACTCCCACATCCACCCCCACCCAAACCCACTGCCACACACACTCCCCACATTCCACCCCCCACACCAAACCCACTGCCACACCCCACTCCACACCCAAAACCCACTCCACCCCCACCCAAACCCACCCACTGCCACACCCACTCCCACATCCACCCCCACCCAAACCCACTGCCACACCCCACTCCACACCATCCACACCACCCCCACCCAACACCCCCACTGCCACACCCACTCCCACATCCACCCCCACCCAAACCCACTGCCACACACACTCCCACATCCACCCCCACCCAAAACCCACTGCCACACACACTCCCACATCCACCCCACCCAAACCCACTGCCCACACCCACTCCCACATCCACCCCCACCCAAACCCACTGCCCACACACACTCCCACATCCACCCACCCAAACCCACTGCCACACCCACTCCACATCCACCCCCACCCAAACCCACTGCCACACCCACTCCCACAATCCACCCCCACCCAAACCCACTGCCACACCCACTCCCACATCCACCCCCACCCAAAACCCCACTGCCACACACACTCCCACATCCACCCCCACCCAAACCCACTGCCACACCCACTCCCACATCCACCCCCACCCAAACCCACTGCCACACACACTCCCACATCCACCCCCACCCAAACCCACTGCCACACCCACTCCCACACTCCACCCCCACCCAAACCCACTGCCACACACACTCCCACATTCCACCCCCACCCAAAACCCACTGCCACACCACTCCCCACATCCACCCCCACCCAAACCCACTGCCACACACTCCCACTCCCACCCATCCACCCCCCCACCCCAAAACCCACTGCCCACACCCACTCCCACATCCACCCCCACCCAAACCCAGCCACACCCACTCCCACATCCACCCCCACCCAAACCCACTGCCACACCCACTCCCACATCCACCCCCACCCAAAACCCACTGCCACACACACTCCCACATCCACCCCCACCCAAACCCAACTTGCCACACCCACTCCCACATCCACCCCCACCCAAAACCCACTGCCACACCCACTCCCACATCCACCCCCACCATCCACCCCCACTCCAATCCACCCCACCCAAAACCACTGCCACACCCACACTCCCACATCCACCCCCACCCAAACCCACTGCCACACCCACTCCCACATTCCACCCCCACCCAAACCACTGCCACAACATCCACACATCCACACCCACACCCAACCCAAATCCCACTGCCACACCCACTCCCACATCCACCCCCACCCAAACCCACTGCCACACACCACTCCCACATCCACCCCCACCCAAAAACCCAACTGCCACACCCCCACTCCCACATCCACCCCCACCCTCCTCAAAAACCCACTGCCACACACCACTCCCACATCCACCCCCCACCCAAACCCACTGCCACACACCACTCCCACATCCACCCCCACCCAAACCCACTGCCACACCCACTCCCACATCCACCCCCACCCAAACCCACTGCCACACCCACTCCCACATCCACCCCCACCCAAAAAACCCACTGCCACACCCACTCCCACATCCACCCCCACCCAAACCCCACTGCCACACCCACTCCCACATCCACCCCCACCCAAACCCACTGCCACACACACTCCCACATCCACCCCCACACCCCAAACCCCACTGCCACACCACTCCCACAATCCACCCCACCAAACCCACTGCCACACCACTCCCACATCCACCCCCACCCAAACCCACTGCCACACACTCCCACATCCACCCCCACCCAAACCCACTGCCACACCCACACTCCCACATCCACCCCCCACCCAAACCCACTGCCACACCCACTCCCACATCCACCCCCACCCAAACCCACTGCCCACACCCACTCCCACATCCACCCCCACCCAAACCCACTGCCACACACCACTCCCACATCCACCCCCACCCAAACCCACTGCCACACCCACTCCCACATCCACCCCCACCCAACCACCCACTGCCACACACCACTCCCACATCCACCCCCACCCAAACCCACTGCCACACCCACTCCCACATCCACCCCCACCCAAACCCACTGCCACACCCACTCCCACATCCACCCCCCACCCAAACCCACTGCCACACCCACTCCCACATCCACCCCCACCCAAACCCACTGCCACACCCACTCCCATCCCACATCCACCCCCACCCAAACCCACTGCCACACCACTCCCACATCCACCCCCCACCCACCACTCCCACACCCACTGCCACCACTCCACACTGCCATCCCACATCCACCCCCACCCAAACCCACTGCCACACCCACTCCCACATCCACCCCCACCCAAAACCCACTGCCACACACACTCCCACATCCACCCCCACCCAAAACCCACTGCCACACCCACTCCCACATCCACCCCCACCCAAACCCACTGCCACACCCACTCCCACATCCACCCCCACCCAAACCCACTGCCACACCCACTCCCACATCCACCCCCACCCAAACCCACTGCCACACACACTCCCACATCCACCCCCACCCAAACCCACTGCCACACCCACTCCCACATCCACCCCCACCCAAACCACTTGCCACACCCACTCCCACATCCACCCCACCCAAACCCACTGCCACACCCACTCCCACATCCACCCCCACCCAAACCCACTGCCACACCCACTCCCACATCCACCCCCACCCAAACCCACTGCCCACCCACTCCCACATCCACCCCCACCCAAACCCACTGCCACACCCACTCCCACATCCACCCCCACCCAACCCACTGCCACACCCACTCCCACATCCACCCCCACCCAAACCCACTGCCACACCCACTCCCACATCCACCCCACCCAAACCACTGCCACACACACTCCCACATCCACCCCCCACCCAAACCCACTGCCACACCACATCCACCCCCACATCCACCCACCCCACCCACCCAACCCACTGCCACACCCACTCCCACATCCACCCCACACCCACCCCACACCCACTGCCACACCCACTCCCACATCCACCCCCACCCCAAAACCCACTGCCACACCCACTCCCACATCCACCCCCACCCACCCACTGCCACACAACACTCCCACACTCCCACATCCACCCCCACCCAAACCCACTGCCACACCCACTCCCACATCCACCCCACCCCAAACCCACTGCCACACACTCCCACATCCACCCCACCCAAACCCACTGCCACACACTCCACATCCACCCCCACCCAAAACCCACTGCCACACACTCACCCCCCACCCAAACCACTGCCACACCCACTCCACATCCACCCCACCAAACCCACTGCCACACCCACTCCCACATCCACCCCCACCCAAACCCACTGCCCACACACACTCCCACATCCACCCCCCACCCAAACCCACTGCCACACACCACTCCCACATCCACCCCCACCCAAACCCACTGCCACACCCACTCCCACATCCACCCCCACCCAAACCCACTGCCACACCACACTCCCACATCCACCCCCACCCAAACCACTGCCACACCCACACCCACCAAAACCCACTGCCACAACCCACTCCCACATCCACCCCACCCAAACCCCACCCACTGCCACACCCACTCCCACATTCCACCCCCACCCAAACCCACTGCCACACACTCCCACATCCACCCCCACCCAAACCACTGCCACACCCACTCCCACATCCACCCCCACCCAAACCCACTGCCACACACCCACTCCCACATCCACCCCCCACCCAAACCCACTGCCACACACCACTCCCACATCCCACCCCCACCCAAACCCACTGCCACACCCACTCCCACACCAAACCCACTCCACCCCCCACCCAACCCAAACCCACTGCCACACACACTCCCACAATCCACCCCCACCCAAACCCACAGCCACTGCCACACCACACTCCCACATCCACCCCCACCCAAACCCACTGCCACACCCACTCCCACATCCACCCCCACCCAAACCCACTTGCCACACCCACTCCCACATCCCACCCCCACCCAAAACCCACTGCCACACCCACTCCCACATCCACCCCCACCCAAACCACTGCCACACCCACTCCCACATCCACCCCACCCAAAAACCCACTGCCACACCCACTCCCACATCCACCCCCACCCAAACCCACTGCCACACCCACTCCCACATCCACCCCCACCCAAACCCACTGCCACACCCACTCCCACATCCACCCCCACCCAAACCCACTGCCACACCCACTCCCACATCCACCCCCACCAAACCCACTGCCACACCCACTCCCACATCCACCCCCACCCAAACCCACTGCCACACCCACTCCCACATCCACCCCCACCCAAACCCCACTGCCACACACCACTCCCACATCCACCCCCACCCAAACCCACTGCCACACACCCACTCCCACATCCACCCCCACCCAAACCCACTGCCACACCCACACTCCCACATCCACCCCCACCCAAACCCACTGCCACACCCACTCCCACATCCACCCCCACCCAAACCCACTGCCACACCCACTCCCACATCCACCCCCACCCAAACCCACTGCCACACACACTCCCACATCCACCCCCACCCAAACCCACTGCCACACACACTCCCACATCCACCCCCACCCAAACCCACTGCCACACCCACTCCCACATCCACCCCCACCCAAACCCACTGCCACACACACTCCCACATCCACCCCCACCCAAACCCACTGCCCACACCCACTGCCCACATCCACCCCCACACCCACCCCACCCAAACCCCACTGCCACACCCACTCCCACATCCACCCCCACCCAAAACCCACTGCCACACACACTCCCACATCCACCCCCACAAACCCACTGCCACACCCACTCCCACATCCACCCCCACCCAAACCCACTGCCACACCCACTCCCACATCCACCCCCACCCAAACCCACTGCCACACACACTCCCACATCCACCCCCACCCAAACCCACTGCCACACCCACTCCCACATCCACCCCCACCCAAACCCACTGCCACACCCACTCCCACATCCACCCACCCAAACCCACTGCCACACACACTCCCACATCCACCCCCACCCAAAACCCTCACCCACTGCCACACACACTCCCACATCCACCCCCACCCAAACCCACTGCCACACCCACTCCCACATCCACCCCCACCCAAACCACTGCCACACCCACTCCCACATCCACCCCACCCAAACCCACTGCCACACCCACTCCCACATCCACCCCCACCCAAACCCACTGCCACACACACCCCCACTCCACACTCCACATCCACCCCCACCCAAACCCACTGCCACACACCACTCCCACATCCACCCCCACCCAAACCCACTGCCACACCCACTCCCACATCCACCCCCACCCAAACCCACTGCCACACCCACTCCCACATCCACCCCCACCCAAACCCACTGCCACACCCACTCCCACATCCACCCCCACCCAAAACCCACTGCCACACCCCACTCCCACACACTCCACCCCCACCCAAACCCACTGCCACACACACTCCACATCCACCCCCCCCACCCACTGCCACACCACACACCCAAACCCACTGCCACACCCCACTCCCACATCCACCCCCACCCAAACCCACTGCCACACCCACTCCCACATCCACCCCCACCCAAACCCACTGCCACACACTCCCACATCCACCCCCACCCAAACCCCACTGCCACACCCACTCCCACATCCACCCCCACCCAAACCCCACACACACTGCCACACCCACTCCCACATCCACCCCCACCCAAACCCACTGCCACACCCACTCCCACATCCACCCCCACCCAAACCCCACTGCCACACCCACTCCCACATCCACCCCCACCCACCCAACCCCACTGCCACACCCACTCCCACATCCACCCCCACCCAAACCCACTGCCACACCCACTCCCACATCCACCCCCACCCAAACCCCCCACTGCCACACACCCACTCCCACATCCACCCCCACCCAAACCCACAACCCACTGCCACACACCCACTCCCCACATCCACCCCCACCCAAACCCCACTGCCACACACACTCCCACATCCACCCCCACCCCAAACCCACTGCCACACCCTCCCACTCCCCCCACAAACCCAACTCCACCCCCACCCAACCCAAACCCACTGCCACACCCACTCCCACATCCACCCCCCACCCAAACCCACTGCCACACACACACTCCACACACCACACCCACTGCCACCCCACACCCACCCCCACCCACTGCCACACCCACTCCCCACATCCCACCCCCTCCACCCAACACCCCCACTGCCCACACCCACTCCCACATCCACCCCCACCCAAACCCACTGCCACACACCACTCCCACATCCACCCCCACCCAAACCCACTGCCACACCCACTCCCACATCCACCCCCCACCCAAACCCACTGCCACACACCACTCCCACATCCACCCCCACCCAAACCCACTGCCACACCCACTCCCACATCCACCCCCACCCAACTGCCACCACCCCACATGCCACACCCACTCCCACATCCACCCCCACCCAAACCCACTGCCACACCACACTCCCACATCCACCCCACCACCCACTCCCAACCCACTGCCACACTCCCACACTGCCCACATCCACCCCCACCCAAACCCACTGCCACACCCACTCCCACATCCACCCCCACCCAAACCCACTGCCACACACCACTCCCACATCCACCCCACCCACATCCACCCCCCACCCACCCACTGCCCACACCCACTCCCCACACACCTGCCCACACAACCCCCCACTCCCACATCCCACCCCACCCCACCCAACCCACTGCCCACACCCACTCCCACAATCCACCCCCACCCAAACCCACTGCCACACCCACTGCCACACCCACTCCCACATCCACCCCCACCCAAACCCACTGCCACACACACCACTCCCCCCCCACCCAAAACCCACTCCACACCCCTCCCACATCCACCCCCAAACCCACAGCCACTGCCACACCACCCACACACTCCCACATCCACCCCCCCCACCCAAACCCACCCACACCACTCCCAGCCACACCCACACCCACTCCCACATCCACCCCCCCACCCAAACCCACTGCCACACCACTCCCACATCCACCCCCACCCAAACCCAACTGCCACACACCACTCCCACCATCCACCCCCACCCAAACCCACTGCCACACCACACTCCCACATCCACCCCCCACCCAAACCCACTGCCACACCCACTCCCACATCCACCCCCACCCAAACCCACCCACTGCCACACCCACTCCCACATCCACCCCCACCCAAACCCACCCACTGCCACACCCCACTCCCACATCCACCCCCACCCAAACCCACTGCCACACACACTCCCACATCCACCCCCACCCAAAACCCACTGCCACACACACTCCCACATCCACCCCCACCCAAACCCACTGCCACACACCTCCCACATCCACCCCCACCCAAACCCACTCCCACATCCACCCCCCCCACCCAAACCCAAACTGCCACACCCACTCCCACATCCACCCCACACCAACCCCCCCAAACCCAACTGCCCACTGCCACACCCACTCCCACATCCACCCCACCCACCCCCCACTTGCCACACCCACCCACATCCACACAACCACTGCCCACCCACTCCCACATCCACCCCACCAAACCCACTGCCACACCCACTCCCACATCCACCCCACCACCCCCAAACCCACTGCCACACACACTCCCCACATCCACCCCCACCCAAACCCACTGCCACACCCACTCCCACATCCACCCCCACCCACCCACACCCCACTGCCACACCCACTCCCACATCCACCCACCACCCAAACCCACTGCCACACCCCCCACATCCACACCCACCACATCCCCACCCACACCCACCCCACTGCCACACCAACCCACCCAACACCCACCCCACCCCCACCCAAAAAACCCACTCCACACACCCACATCCACCCCACCCCAAACCCACTGCCACACCACTCCCACATCCACCCCCACCCAAACCCACTGCCCACACACTCCACATCCACCCCACCCCAAACATAAGCCACACCACACATGCCACACACACCCCCCCCCACATCCACCCCACCCAAAAGCCCACTGCCACACACACTCCCACATCCACCCCCACCCAAACCCACTGCCACACCCACTCCCACATCCACCCCACCCAAACCCACTCCCACATCCACCCCACCCACTGCCAACCACTCCCATCCACCCCCACCCAAACCCCTGCCACACCCACTCCCACATCCACCCCCACCCAAACCCACTGCCACACCCACTCCATCCCACACCCAACCCACCACTCCCCACTCCACTGCCACACACATCCACCCCCACCCAAACCCACTGCCACACCCACTCCACAACCCCCCACACCACTGCCACACCCCACACTCCCACCCACCTGCCCACCCACTGCCACACACACTCCCACATCACCCCCACCCAAAACCCACTGCACAGCCACACCACAACTGCCACACCCACCTCCCACATTCCACAAACCCACTGCCACACCACTCCCACATCCATCCACAACTCTCCACCTGCCACACACACTCCCACATCCACCCCCACCCAAACCACTGCCACACCCACTCCCACATCCACCCCACCCAAACCCACTGCCACACCACTCCACATCCACCCCCCGCTGCCCACCCACTCCCACATCCACCCCCACCCAAACCACTGCCACACCACTCCCACCCACCCACCCAAACCCACTTGCCACACCCCACTCCCACTCCACCCCCCACAAAACCCACTGCCACACACTCCCACATCCCAACCCCCACCCAAACCCACTGCCACACCCACTCCCACATCCACCCCCACCCAAACCCACTGCCACACCCACTCCCACATCCACCCCCCACCCAAACCACTGCCACACCCACTCCCACATCCACCCCCACCCAAACCCACTTGCCACACCCACTCCCACATCCACCCCCACCCCAAACCCACTGCCACACCCACTCCCACATCCACCCCCACCCAAACCCACTGCCACACCCACTCCACACCCACTCCCCACACCATGCCACACTGCACACACCACTCCCACATCCACCCCCACCCAAACCACTGCCACACACCACTCCCACATCCACCCCCACCCAAACCACTGCCACACACCCCAATCCACCCCACAACCCACTGCCACACCCCACTCCACATCCACTGCCACATCCACCCACCCCCACAGCAAACCCACTGCCACACCACTCCCACATCCACCCCCACCCAAACCACTGCCACACCCACTCCCACATCCAACACCAAACCCCACTGCCACACCCACTCCCACATCCACCCCCACCCAAACCCACTGCCACACCCACTCCCACATCCACCCCCCACCCAAACCACTGCCACACCCACTCCCACATCCACCCCCAACCCAACCCACTGCCACACCCACTCCCACATCCACCCCCACCCAAACCCACTGCCACACCCACTCCCACATCCACCCCCACCCCAAACCCACTGCCACACACCACTCCCACATCCACCCCCACCCAAACCCACTGCCACACCCACTCCCACATCCACCCCCACCCAAACCCACTGCCACACACCACTCCCACATCCACCCCCCACCCAAACCCACTGCCACACCCACTCCCACATCCACCCCCACCCAAACCCACTGCCACACACACTCCCACATCCACCCCCACCCAAACCCACTGCCACACCCACTCCCACATCCACCCCCACCCAAACCCACTCCACCCCACCAAACCCACTATGCCACACCCACTCCCACATCCACCCCCACCCAAACCCCCACTGCCACACCCACTCCCACATCCACCCCCACCCAAACCCCCACCCACTGCCACACACTCCCACTCCCACACTCCCACATCCCCCCCACCCACCCACTGCCACACCCACTCCCCACCCATTTGCCACTCCCCTCCCACATCCACCCCCACCCAACCCACTTGCCACACCCACTGCCACCACACACTCCACATCCACCCCCCACCCAAACCCACCCAAACTTCCCACCCCCACCCACTCTGCCACACACCACTCCCACATCCACCCCCACCCAAACCCACTGCCACACCCACTCCCACATCCACCCCCACCCAAAACCCACTGCCACACCCCACTCCCACATCCACCCCCACCCAAACCCACTGCCACACCCACTCCCACATCCCCCCCCGCACCCAAACCCACTGCCACACCCACTCCCACATCCCACCCCCACCCAAACCCACTGCCACACCCACTCACCACTCCCACATCCACCCCCACCCCAAACCCACTGCCACACACACTCCCACATCCACCCCCACCCAAACCCACTGCCACACCCACTCCCACATCCACACCCCACCCAAAACCCACTGCCACACCCACACTCCCACATCCACCCCCACCAAACCCCACTGCCACACCCACTCCCACATCCACCCCCACCCAAACCCCACTGCCACACACCACTCCCACATCCCACCCCCAGCCAAAACCCACTGCCACACCCACTCCCACATCCACCCCCACCAAACCCACTGCCAACACACCACTACATCCACCCCCACCCAAACCCACTGCCACACCCACTCCCACATCCACCCCCACCCAAAACCCACTGCCACACCCTCCACTCCCCCCACCCAAAACCCCACTCCCACCCCCACATCCACCCACCCACCCCCACTGCCACAACCCACTCCCACCATCCACCCCCCCACCCAAACCCCCACCTGCCACCCAACACTCCACACACACTCCACACCCAAACCCACTGCCACACCCACTCCCACATCCACCCACCCAAACCCACTGCCACACCCACTCCCACATCCACCCCCACCGCAAACCCACTGCCACACCCCTCCCCACATCCACCCCCCCACAAACCCACTGCCACACACTCCCACATGCCACCCCCACCCAAACCCACTGCCACACCCACTCCCACATCCACCCCCACCCAAACCCACTGCCACACCACTCCCACATCCACCCCACCCAAACCCACTGCCACACCCACTCCCACATCCACCCCCACCCAAACCCACTGCCACACCCACTCCCACATCCACCCCCACCCAAACCCACTGCACACCCACTCCGACATCCACCCCCACTCGCCCCCACCAAACCTTTCTGCCACACCCACTCCCACATCCACCACACGACCACCTCTAAATCCCACCCCCAAACCACTGCCCCCCCCCCCCCCCCACACCCACTCCCACATCCACCCCCACCCAAACCCCGCACTGCCACACACCCGCACTCCCACATCACCCCCAGATTTGCCAAACCCACACCCACTGCCTCCCGTACTCCCACAAACCACGCACACCACCACTCCACCCCCCCCACCCAAACCCACTGCCACACGCCCACCCAAACCACGTCCCACCCACTCCAACATCCACCCCCACGATAAACCAAACCCACTGCATTTCACACTCCCACATCCACCCCCACCCCCCCACCATGCACACCACTCCCACACTACCACGCCCACACCCACCACCCAAACCCACTGCACCACCACTCCCACATCCACCCCCACCCAACCCACTGCCACGACCCACTACCCACATCCCACCCAACCCCACCTTGCAAACCCACCCACACTGCCACACCCAACCCCACATCCACCCCCACAACCCACTGCCCACAAACCCACATCCCACCCACCAAACCCACTGCCACATCCTCCCCAGCACACGCCCCACCCCAAAACCCACTAACTCCCACCCACTCACCCCAACCAAAAAACCCACTGCCACATCCACCCACCACCCAAAACCCACTCTACCCACTGCCCACACCACCCCCACCCAAAACCCACTGACACTCCCACATCCACACCCCACTGCCAAACCCACATTCCACCCCCACCCAACCCACTGCCACACCCACTCCTCAAACATCCACCACCCATCCCACACACTTGCACACACACACTTGCTCCACAAAATCCACCTATCTCAACTCGCCCACTCCACCCCACCAAACAAAAAGCCACCCCCACCCAAACCCACTGCCACATCCCACCCACATTTCCACCCCCACCCAAACCCAGCTGCACGCCCCACTCCCACATCCACCCCCCACCCAAAAACCCACTGCCACACCCACTCCCACTCCCACACATCCCCGCCACCCAAACCCACTGCCACCACTCCCACATCCACCCCACCCAAACCCACTGCCACACCCACTTCCCACATCCACCCCCACCCAAACCGCCACACTGACTCCCCACCGAACCAATAACCACTGCCCACACACACCACTCCACCCCCACCCAACGCCACTTGCCACACACTATCCCACATACCACCCTTCCCACACCCAACCCAACCCACTGCAGCAACCCCACACTCGCCACCCACTGCCGCCCCCTCCAAACCCACTGCCACCGCGCATCCAGCACCCCATCCACCCCCCACTGTCCAACACCTCCACTTGTCTATCCCACAACCACCCAAACCCACTGCCACACACTCCCACGATCCCACTCCCCACATCCACCCACCCCCATCCCAAACCCACTGCCCACCCCACCCCACTCCCACCCACACATCCACCCCCACCACCACCCACACCTGCCACACCCACTCCCACATCCACCCCACCCAAACCCACTGCCACACCCACTACCCACATCACCCAGCCCAAACCCACCCACACCACTCCACACCCCACCCAAACGCAGCTGCCAATCGCACTCCCACAGTCCACCCACCCAAACCCATGCCACACCCACTCCCACATCAACCAGCCTCCACCCACGTGACGCACACCCTCCACAACTCCAACCCCCACCAACGACGACTGGGCACCGAACACCCACTTCCACATTCGCTGCTGCAACCCACTGCACACACAACTCCCGACATCCCTACGCCCCACCCGAGCAACCGCGACTGACCACACGCCATCCCGACACCACCCGCCACCGCAATATACGCACTGCCCAACCGCCACTCCAGCAATCCCGCCACCCAATGACCTACCTGCAATTTCACTCCCACATCCTAGCCACCCAAACCCACTGCACCCCATCCGCTTACGATCCACCCCACCCAAACCCGTGCCACACCACTCCACATCCACCCCACCCAAACCCACTGCACAACTCCCGACACCCCACCCAAAACCACTGGCCACACCCACTCCCACATCCACCCCCGACCCAAACCCATGCCGACACACGAACTCCCACATCCACCCCCACCCAACCCACTGCAACACACTCCCACATCCACCCCCACCACAAACCCGACTAGCCATTCCACCCACTCCCATCATCCACCCCCATCCCTTTAAACTCCAACGTGGCCACACGGACACTTCCCACTTAAATCCACCCTCCACCCAAACCCAGATTCGCCACACCACACTCCCACATCCACCCCCACCCTAACCCACTTGCCACACACACTCCCACATTCCACCCCCACCCAGAACCCACCCTGCCACACACACTTCCCAGCATTCCACCCCACCCCAAACGATCCCACTGCTTCACAACCCACTCCCACATCACCCCCACTCCCAACCCCACTGCCCACACCCACATCCCACATCCACCCCCACCAAACCCCTGCCACACTGCCACCCCCTACCCATTCATCCACCCACCATCCCGTCAAACCCATGCTACATCATACCTCTGCCACCAACATCCGACCGCACTCACCCAAACCCAGCTCACACCCCCACTCCCAATCCACCCCACCCAAACCCACTGCGACACCCACTTCCCACATTCCCACCCCCACCCCAAACCCACTGCCACACACCACTCCCACCATTCACCCCCACCCAAAATCCCCACTTCCACACACAAATCCCACATCCACCCCCACCCAACCCACGCCACACCCACTCCCACATCCACCCCCACCCAAAACCCACTGCCACACCCACCCCACATGCCAACCCCAACCCAAACCACTGCCACACCCACTCCCACATCCACCCCCACCCAAACCCACTGCCACACCCACTCCCACATCCCCCCCACCCAAACCCACTGCCACACCCACTCCCACATCCACCCCCACCCAAACCAACTGCCACACACACTCCCACATCCACCCCACCCAACTCACGCCACACTCCCACTCCCGACAATCCACCCCCACCCAAACCCCACTGCTCACACCCAGCTCCCACATCCACCCCACCTCAAGACCCACTGCGCGACACACCACTCACCCATACATCCACCCACCACCCAACACCCCCTCTGACAGCGGCCACTCCCACATCCACCCTCCACTCCAAACCCACTGCCAGCACCACCCCACATCCCCTCTAACCAAACCCGACTGCCACACACACCCCACGAGCCACCCCCACCCAATCCTCACTGCCACACACACTCCCACATCCACCCCCACCCAAACCCACTGCCACACACAACTCCCAACATCGAGCCCCCCACCCAACCCACTGCCCACACCACTCCCACCACCCCCACCCAACCCACTGCCACACACACCCACATCACCCCCACCCAAACCACACTTGCCACACCCACTCCCACATCCACCCCCCACCCAAGAACCCACTGCCACACACACTCCCCACATCCACCCCCACCCAAATCCCCCACTGCACACCCACTCCCACATCCACCCCTCCACCCAGACCCACTGCCACACCCACCCACATTCCACCCCACCCAAACCCACTGCCCACACACACTCCTCACATCCACCTCCTCACCCAAAACCCACTGCCACACCCACTCCCACAAGTCACCCCCACCGCCAAACACCACTGCCACCACGCACTCCCACATCGCACCCCACCCAAACCCACTGCACACCCACTCCCACATTCACCCCGCAGCCCAAAACCCCTGCCACACCCACTCCACATCCACCCCACCCCAAACCCACTGCCACACCCACTCCCACATCCACCCCCACCCAAAACCCACTGGCCACACTCCACTCGCCTACGTCCCCACCCAAACTCCCACTCCAACCTGACACCCATCATCCACCGCCTCGCCGACCCCTCCCTAAAACTGAGCCCACTTGCCACAGCCCACTCCCTAATCCATCCCCACCAAATCCCCAGCCAGCATATGGCCGGGCAGCACACTCCAGTTTCACTAGGTTGGCCACCCGCGACTCACGAGACAACTGCACAGGACTGCACCGACACCCACTGGTGCCGCACATAAATCCCACATCACCCTGTTCGATTTGTTATATGCTTCCCTTCTTGCAAATGCCCGAACTTGCCACACCCACTCCCGTTAGCCCCCCCACCCAGGCCGACCCACTTGCCAGTGACCCCGGAAACAGACTCCCTCACCACCTTTCCACGCTGCCACGTCACACAAACTCCCCTGTAGTTGTCCTTACGATCAACGCTCACGGCATTTGCTTAACACATACTGTCACTGCGGCCATTCACAATCGCCATACACATCGAAACCAACACTGCCACACACACTCGCCACATC
>JAJSRW010000370.1:0-17581 GCA_022414725.1 Microglena sp. YARC
AAGAGAAGATCCGGTCCTAAACGGAACAGGAAATCGATCTGACCGTCCCCGATATGTGTTAACCTCTTCAAATTGGGAGTGCGGCGAACATCTCGATGTCCTCAACATCAATTCTATTAGAGCAGGACACATGCGCCAAATTCGCAAAGGACATATGGGAAAGACTCCACTGGTGCCGGCTCGAAACGAAGGTATCTTCACCGATAGATTCCGACATGTTTGACACCACTGCCTTGAACTGCTTACTCACGCACATCAGGCGCACCAGGTACCCCAATGTGCATCTCATCACCTTGCATGGTAGACCATGATTGACACGACTTTTCCAAGATTTCGTCCGGGAAAGAAAAATTACCGCCGAGGACCCTCTCATGTAACATCCAACGTCTATAGCATCCGCAGTGTCCAGATCCATGGAGAAAGACTCTTGAGTGACGGGACAGTCTGTTGTCATTAGGTTGATTACTACACAGATGTCTACAAAGGCGATGACGATCTATGTAGTGTTGTCTCTCTACCACAACATTGGATGGTTGTTGTCTGGCTAGCTCAATCACCGACTCATCATCATCGCTCAGAACTGCTACTTATCGGTGTCTTCTAGTTGGCCTTCTATCGCCGCAATTGTGGCTCTCACTTGCGCATCCCTCCGTGTTCTGATGGCAGGAATCGGGCGATCGCCATCCAGAGAGTATCTGTAGAATGGTATATCATCAAGCTTGATGCAAAACACCGACACACTTGTTGCTTGTTCCATCATGGCGCTGTAGCAAACCATTGCGGTAACCGCGAATGTATTCTACTAGCTTTCGACAACGGCGAGTTCTCCTATGCGTACAGACATCACTCCGATCCTTCGACTAAGTACGGACAATACGTGTGCATTAATCGAGTCATTGTTGACGAAGAGTTTTCATAGGTTAGCACTCTCCTTCAAACCGGTTAAGGCTGGTCGCTAAAGCGTCGGTATCGACATATTGGGAGGAGGTGGTGGTTCAATGCGGTGAAATTCAGTATTTTATCGTTCCAGAATAACAAACATCGCTTCGAAGTGAGTGTATGTATACTACAAAAATAGGGTTAGGCAAGATATCATGCGGCTTTTTGGCGAGACCGCTTTCTGTATATCAGGCTACACTCGGCGGAACATATTAAAATTTAAACGCTTTACTGGAGTGTACCGCATGCACATCAATCAAAGACCCGTGTTATTTTGGGCCACGGTAACCGGGATCGCTTAAATGCGATTGTGTACCGAATTGTTTCCCGGAGATGCCCCCACTGCACTTGCGTGTCGATGCACCGTCAGTTTATCTTATTTCTCGCTCATTTGTTTAATCGAAAACCGGATATCTTTCTCGATCGTCATGTTTGTGTATTATACGCTTGTTCTGACATTCACAAACGCAAAGTTCAATGAGAATGATTCCTGTCAACATGAAAATGATGAGTAAGCCCATTATGCTCAAGTACGACTCAGTCGATTATGAGAGAGGTGAATCGAATCTTCATGTTGTACAATAACATAATAAGTGTCCTTCGACGTCGTCGCTCTCGGCTTTTATAAATTGCTGACACCGCCGTCGTTTGCGATTTTTGTTGATACCCATTCTCAATTACCCAATAGCACACACAGCTTCTTCTCCTTCATCTTCATCTTCAGAATACAACAGCGAATCGGCAGATGGTCAGTGATACCACGACTTGAGTCAGTGATACCAGATGGGTCAGTGATACCAGATGGGTCAGTGATACCAGATGGGTCAGTGATACGCAATGGATCTTCCTGATTGTATGAGAGAGAGTAACATCAACGTATCGCTATTCAGAATCTGTACCAACACCATTTGTTTTGTACCGGAATGCAACCTCATCATTACAGGTAAAGTGGGACAAACTTTACTTGTGGTATCAAATAAAAGTGGGACACAGATCCTTATACTCGGGAGTATCGAGAACCTCTTAACTCCACAAATAAGAAATCAGGTGTGGTGGAGCTATTTATTTTTTCCCACATTCTATATCTCCAAGCATTATGAGCATTTCCTCATGATCGTTCACTCTTGGACGCTCAACGATACTAATGAATTCCAATGGCTTGCGGAGTATCGATATCGCTACGAGATGAATAGCACGACGTTTCCAACCAGGTGCATCTTTTTTTACATCATCTAAACATTTAATATTATAATCGCACTCCTCAGGTATCTGCGCATTCCAGACGCGTAAAAAAGGTCACAATCAGAAGAAAGTCGCAACAGGTCAAGGCGCAGGCAGGCACATGGAACATTCAGCTTGATTAACAAATTGCATCGACAAGACAGATGTTCGGGATGTTTTGGGAAGCAATGACGAGTCATGTGTAACCAACGTTTCACAAACACATGAAAACCTTTGCTCGTCGCACACTCATCTCATGGCAATGCAAAAATAAGATATCCTCATATTTCCTGTCCCACAAATGGGATATGTTCAAAAAGTCGCAAATGCCTTTACGAGAGCATCTATTTCCCACGTTCCACGGAGCAGCTACGGAGAACGTTTCCTCTACAGACGATAAGTCGGTCTTTCTTCAAGCTCTGGGAGATTTTGCACGACTTTGAACCAGACCTTCAGGTTCGGGGATGAATGGCTTCAATGTAAAAAACACCCGTGGTGCGCGCCGCATTTCTTTGCTGAGGGCCGCAGGAGGGGCTTCATGGAGGCGTTTAACACCAAGTTATCGCTAGATTAACGGAACATGCGAAGCGTGACGAGTGCACCATGGGATAAACACTCGTAGACCGGTTCAAGTCGCTCTCTATCCCAGGATGGAGAATCGCACCTATTTCGCCGGTTGGCAAGGGTCAGGCAACGCTTATGCGGAGTATGGCTGCACAACGGGAGGATGGAACAGGCAACCTGTACAACATTTGCATCGTCGATAATTTCGTTGATGCCGTAGGTGGGGAAAGGCACCGTAGACTTCGTGACAGCAGATGGAGGCTTCGACTTCAGTGGAAACTTCAACCACCAAGAAGAAAGAGGGCCATGCAACTCGTGGTGGCACAGCTGTATACAGCTATGTGTCTGCAAAAACATAACGGGGTGCTAGTCATAAAAAATATACTGACATATCACGGTGAAGTTGGGTCAGAGGATGTGTGCGACCGCGTATGCTTGGGCCTAATTTGCAGGACGTCTCGAACGTTTTACCTGCTTCGTGCATTTGCACAATGATGATGTCATCATTGCGTTTGTAGAACGACGACTTCAGACACCGACAGTTGTTCTCAATAAAGTGGGACACACCTTTTATAATCAATCATCCAGACTGCAGATCGTTTGCTTTTTGGAAACGTAGGGGTGCAGCAAGTTGAAGAAGTTCTCGAAAATATTCTCCGTGTCGTCTCTTTGGTAAAACCGTTTCAACCGTCTGAGGTGTGTCCCAAATCAGTATATTCAGGTGTTGGTGTTCTGTTCTGTTGTGAAAATAAATTGTAAAACTTATTTAACAAACATGGCAGCATTTTCGATTCGAGAGCATCGGCTATTCCTGAGTGGAAAACTTTTTTTGAATGCGAACCAGTCTGATATTATCATGGCTGCCAGTGACTCCTCTAGTTTTCGTATCCTCATGGCAACTAGTCGAACCATCTTCCGACCATGGAGTTATACTCTAACGTGGCCAACGTCAACTGGTTAACATTCTAGCGACGCACTTAAGCACGAACACAATGAATTGCACATCATTCGACATCTACATGCCGTCCGCTGGCGTTGGAGAGTACTCCAACTACACTATGCCGGTACTATCGCTGACGCTTACTATGCCAGCAACATTCTCAGTGGAAACGCACACAATCCGTCCATTCATATATTGTCCAACGTCACTGTGGGTGCCGACTGGAGAGACATGGGATCCTTGTGTATCCCGTGCATGTCAAGTCACAGGTCAACGGCATTTCTATTTTTTGCGCGTTACGAGCTCGCGCAAGTCTCCCGACATGCGCGTAAAGACCAATCTCGAAGTGATCGGGGACGCTTTGGCGAAGGTCAAGAGCATATCCGGTTATACGTTCGACCGCACAGAACAGCGTGATCAGCATGCGCCAGTGCGGACTGATTGCACAGGAGCTGCCAGGCGGTTCTCCCTGAAGCCGTGCACAGAGCACCCTGTGACGGGTATGCTCACTGTATGCTTACGGCAACGTCGTGTCCATCCTAGTGAACGCCATCAAAGAATTGAGCGACAAGGTGGACGCAATGGGATCCTTAAAATATTTGAACATCAAACATCAAACTTGTGCGTTTTCAACTTATTTTGAAAAACAACTGTATAAGGAAACGGGACGTATGGTTACCAATTGATTCTGTAACACAAAGTAATATGCCTCCTCGCAACCGCCGCAGTAACAATATTGCATCACAAGTTGCCAATGTGCAAATGGCAGGGCAAAGGTCGACCAGGCAAAGGCCGACCAGGCAAAGGCCGACTAGGCAAAGGCCGAATCATCGAAAGTCGTGAATGAATCAAGCGGTTTTAGTATCCACAACAGATAAGGACTACTTGGAACAGGACGAGAGTATCCGTGGGCAAACGATTCGCTTGCATCTCGTTCGTTTTCTCCAGAGGAATGTGTTGGTGCAGAAGGAGACGTTCGTCCTAAGCCGCTTTCTGAGTGACTTGTGCAAAGACGTGGACATCATGCTGACAAACGTCACGACCCTACATGGTGGGGGTCAAGATTCTCTCGAAGAGAGCGTCCGCTTGATCCGTGAGCGCTATGCACATACATGTGGTCAGAAAGTAGTATTCAGGATGTCCACCCTTGACCAGGAGTTTCGGGAGACGACGGGGGACTTGTCGAAGACGAGTATCCGCGGTTTCAAGATCCGAGGCGTATACGGAAAGTCTTGACGAGGCGAAGAACAGAGCCAAGGTCATAAGCCGCACCGGACAACAAGTTCAACGTGTTGACATCGCAGAGGTCGGGTGCTGGTGCCCGTGGAGTCCTAACCCCGACGATATCATCGATTGCGAGTATTCCGAAACCCGGCTGAACACGTTGATGAAGAATTACTACAAGCAGCAGGAGACGCGTAACGAGATGTACGATGCAAGGAAATCAGGACTCATCGAACGCATTCAGGACCAACGCGATACTTGGCTCGATAAACAAACAGAGACACCCCAATGACTCAACAACCCCTGTGGAGGAGCACCAGATGCTCAGGAGGATCATTGATTGATGTCGATTTCCCCCAGTACCTGGAGTGAAGATGCGATTAAATTATAGGAGTAGTCAATGGTAAGTTTACATCCGCCTTCGCACGTAAACCACCTCATCAAAATGTCCGTGAATCCTGAACACGTTCAGAATCTCGTTTATTTCTACCAGTGGTTGCTAGCCCTTGTCCGGTACGATGACCTGAACAAACTCGTGACATCCGCGAACACCGCGCCACGCCCCATTGTTTTGCGATTTGTGGCGTTCACAGACTTTCGCACGTGTCTGGAGAGGGCCGCAACCTACCTGGAGAAACGTTTCCGCAGGAATATCATCATTCCAACATGGAGGAGGCACTTCCGATAAAAAAAAGAAGAGAAGCGTGGAAATAATAAGAATACCAATAAAGTTAACAAGAAATCAGTGTCCTCTTCGGATAAGAAAGATTCGAAAAAAGATAAAGATACTTGCGACCTGATATCCATTCTTACAAGGGACAAACGATAGCGTGGAAGCATACCGCAAGTTGACCCATGTGATTCCTTGGTACGAGTATTGTCTGTATGTGTTCCGTCACGAGCTCATGATTAGCGAGTGTCGGGCGAAAGGGGTTAAAATCAGCGCCCCCAATCTGGACATTTCGACGATCGACAAGGTGATCATTGTGTTCAACAAGATGAAGACGAACCTTTCGACGCTGCTACACTGAGCGGTACACACTAGCAACAAAAATCACTTTGCATCTCTGGGCGTTAACGAGTCTAACGGGGAAAGGTCATTCGCTATGGCGGCCGTACCAGTCTTTTTCATTGTTTCTACTCCTTCTCCCATGTTTGTGAAAGTTGAGTCAATCAATGAGCCTACTTTCCGCAAAGCATTCTTGGAAACGATCACTTGAGTACGCCCAACGCATCCCACTGGACCGCTTCCTCATACTCTACAAACGGGTACTTCTCGTCCATCCTAAATACACCACCATCGCCCAAAATATGGATGCTTTCCACATGGTTCCTTGATACTGAGACAGGTAACGTCAAGTTCACACTTTTTGACTACAGCTCTCAAAACGGATATGTTCGTCCTCTCCAATGCGAAAAGACTTCTCCATTAGCTTCAGGATCAATTCCGAACAAGGCGGGCTTCCAATACCCATAATCTTTTGGCGTCAACACATCGTACCAACACTACAATATTGATAATATTAATCAAAGAGACAACAACAAAAGTAACACGACTATCGTCACAATATTCGACGACGTAACGATGGACACCTCCAAACTCATATCATCTTGGGTCGAGACAGACGCAATGAAGCTTTGGTATAATCACTCTGTCATCGGCAACAAGGCGCTTTAAAGAAAGATCTTTGTAGAATATAGTACAAGATAAAATCCGATGAGAATATGTTTTAATGCTGGCCCCTACGATATAGTGCAGAGCACTCCCTCCATGCTTTCAAGGAGATCAACCTGCATGCATCAAGCATATCAACCTGCAGGAGGCATCGGGTTTGCTAGATGTTGCATACCTTTCTACAGCAGTTCCTGTTGAGGTTGGTGGGGAATGGCCTGTGCATGGCGTGCTATACGGACCATGTAAGCGTCCTCTCGTGTGCCTTCCTACCCAGTTGCGCAAGAATTCTCCTTGCGTAAACGTATTCTATCTGTTGGACACCGGGGCCCACGTGTGTGAGCTTGGTCCTACGCATCAGCGCTTTGGGCGCAGGCGCAGTTCCACCACGTGCAACGCTCGCAACCATAAACGCGTACACTGCCATGTGAACTTGTGTGCTCATGATGGTAACCACCCTGACATCCCTGTGCTCGGGGCTGATTTCCTCACCATGATGAGTGCAGTTCTCACCGTGGACTACAAAACTCAGCACCTTTCACTCGCGCACTCGTGAATTATTTGAGTAAAACTTGTTAATTCAGGCTTCGAAGCTTCGGGCTGTGAACATCATGTTGTTCATGTGTTGAGAAGAACATGATGAGAAATTGTGCCGTCGAGTGTCAGTCGGTATAATTGGGCGTTTGAGTGTGCAGACACCTATTTTTCAGGTATGTTTGTTTGTGAAAAGATTCTCTACATTTGACAGTTATTTTTAGTGTCCTCCTGTGCAGACACCTATTTTTCAGTGTGTTTGTTTGTGAAAGATTCTCTACATTTTGACAGTTATTTTGAGTGTCCTCAAGTGCAGACACCTATTTTTCAGTGTGTTTGTTTGTGAAAGATTCTCTACATTTTGACAGTTATTTTGATTGTCCTCATGTGCAGACACCTATTTTTCAGTGTGTTTGTTTGTGAAAGATTCTCTACATGTTGACAGTTATTTTGAGTGTCCTCATGTGCAGACACCTATTTTTTCAGTGTGTTTTGTTTGTGGAAAGATTCTCTACATTTTGACAGTTATTTTTGATTGTCCTCATGTGCAGACACCTATTTTTCAGTATGTTTGTTTGTGAAAGATTCTCTACATTTTGACAGTTATTTTGATGTGAGCCTCCGGTATTCTTCAGTATTTATTTTTTGTTGAAATAATTGTTGTTACAGAGATGGAGAGTCTTTTCAGAGGTGTTCGTGTGAACACGTTTAAAGTACACTCGACGGAATACTAAAATGAAACCGCTTTCTGGAGTGTACGGCACACCTTACGGTGTAACCAAATGGTGTAGCAACCCACGGGGCAGTGGAACACCAATACGATTTTGAATCAACAAATTGCAGGATGTTAACGAGAATATCGTGGTTCTTTTTAGATCACGGCTCTCCATCCTGCAGACTCCGTATCGTTCTTTTGTCGGTACTTTCCGAGAGTGTCCATTGAAGGACCAGCCGCACTTAAGCGATCGACTCTTCCCCGGTACCGTGGCCCAAAAGAACACGGGGTCTTTGTTGATGTGCAATGCGTCATGAAAGGAGGTTTCTTTGCTGGACGGGCCATTTTGTAGGACCATCCACTCGTACACTATAATGTCTGTCGACGCCTTATACCGTTTATTGGGATGTTTCATTTTACTGTTCCGCCGACTGTAGGGATTGATGTGAGCCTCCGGCATTCTTCAGTATTTATTTTTTGTTGAAAATAATTGTTGTTACAGAAGATGGAGAGTCTTTTCAGAGGTGTTCATGTGAACACGTTTAAAAATAGGGATTGATGTGAGCCTCCGGCATTCTTCAGTATTTATTTTTTGTTGAAATAATTGTTGTTACAGAGATGGAGAGTCTTTTCAGAGGTGTTCATGTGAACACGGTTTAAAAATAGGGATTGATGTGAGTCTCCGGCATTCTTCAGTATTTATTTTTGTTGAAATAATTAATGGGCAGTTGGCAGAAGGACGGGAACTGGATGCACGCCGGCTTCATCAGTCGAGCCCATGCGTACTGCTTTCGCTGATGACGCTGCATGTGAAGCACAGGCGCTCGTGGACAGATGTGATATGGACAGCCATCTCAAACCCATTTTGGCGCGCGTATGGCCGGGCGAGCCGACGTCGTCAGCATATTGCTAAAAGATCACAACGACATCCGGGCATTGGAGTACGCCGCTAAGGGAGGCCATGTGGATGTCTGCAAGGTTCTGTTGGATCCGTTGAATTAAGCTACCCGTATATCCTCGAACCTATGAATTTTCTTATTACACATCCGGGGTCCGGGGGACATGTAGTAAGAAAGACAATGAATTTCTCCATAGGGGTATCATAAGGGGTCAACTCCCCCGGGGCTGCTGTACTTTACGAACAGGGATTTTCTGTTCGAACTGCCTTCAGGAAGATGCCAGCTGCCCCACAATGTCTCTGTCGCAGGTGAATTTGACAGTTCTTGCAGGTGTAATGTCTCTCCACACTTGTTTAAGAACCGCACATAGGGCATGTCTGACTTGTGTAATGCTCAAGCACATGCAAGAACACTGTTCCAGTACTCTTCACACTTCTCCTTCAGCCGATTGAACAGAACAGAGTGGCTCAAAGTCAGCATCTGACGGGCAACCTTGGTTGTCAGCTCCCGTTCAGCACTGATTGTCATCTTCGCCGTCTCCAATTGAGGTACCAACAACACATCGTAGCGAGCGGCCAAGAAATTTGTTGTCTGGTCCCTAAACTCTTTCTTGAGGTAAAAAATTCTCTTCCGAATGCGAATCATACAGTCAGAGACAGAATTTATGGGACACCCTTACCGGTGACCCTTGAACCCAATTGATTGGGTAGGTCAGCTAAAGGTTTTGTATCAAAGTCCCAATCCTTCGTGTCCTTCATCCCGTATTTCAGCATTTAAGCTGGCCCAGAGGATAACAATTGTAAGCTGCTAACTGACCCAGGTGGGTTGGTTGGTTGAGCGCCCACATTTGCCTCTGGAAACTGTGGTTTTTGGGGTGGGCGATGATGAGGGCACACAAAATGTCGCCGGTCGCTCTTTCCCGTCCATCCACGTCGTCAGAAGCAGAAGAAGGTTCTTGGCAGCGTTCATGTCTCGGTTCCAGGTTGCACCACAGCGCACATTGGATGATGCGCTTTTGACACTGTTGCGACAGTGCAGTACTTTGTGGACCTTGACGTTCTTCACCACCGTCTTCTGCTTCTCAATCGTTGTTGTTGTTGTTGTTGTAGGAGCCCCGTTGATGAGGGAGGGGGGCTCGTTTTGAACTCTGCGCCAGACGACGCTGTCTGCCTTCATGTTGACGAGCTTCTGGAAGCAGCCGTGGCAGGTACAAGAAGTGTTTGCGTTCGTCGACGTTTTTTGAACAGAACATATCTGACGACGTGAAAGGCACTTCCTGATCTCTTTCACGGGTCCAGAAACAAGAACGACTGATGCCATAGCCCTGGTTTGGACCAGTTGCCGAAGCCAACAATGGTCTTCTGTGCTTTTGGAGCAATCACAATCGCATACCTTTTCTTTCGATCGTCTTCTTCTGTGCTTTTGGAGCAATCAAATCACAGACCTTTTCAATCGTCTTCTGTTTACCCACATACCGAAAGAATCGCATCGATCGGTACCTCTGCTGGCTCGGTGTTGAAGGAGTGTCGGGAGAGCGCTGAGGTAACCTCTGACATGGTCCTGCATGTTGTGCATAACTGCTCGTAGTCGGCGATGGAATGGACTTCACGAGGTCTTGCGTATCGACATTCCATTTTGTTGTGCGACGATTACTGGTATTGTACCAGATGCTTCGCTAAAGCGGGCAGAGCTGAAAGACTCGACGCGACGGCAGAAGATGCTACAGTGACGATATCTGTCATACCCGGGTCGACACCGACTCGCAGAGAAGCGTCCTGGCAGTCTTCGAGAATTGCGTGTTTGGGATACCCCCGCGTTATCTCCTCCTTCAACAGAGACATCTCACTCGCCTGATGCTTCATTTGGACGGAGACCCCCTTGCCGTCGCTGAGGATTCGGTTGTCAAAACGAGACCCTTTCGTCTCAAGTCCTTGGACATTGAAGTACTTTCTCCACAACATGGAATGATTCTCGTGACGTCCATCGCCACGGAAGCTCTCGAGCGGAGAATCGCCCATGCTGAGAAGCTTCAATGAGTGTCATGGACGATATAGGGACGTAAGAAATGGTGAAGCCGCTCTTTGCGTGGAAGGATACTGAACAGACGGGGGGCGTTTTTTTTGTTGTTTTCTCTTTTTAGATCCGCTCCCAACTCTGTAAGCACGTGATGAAACAGTCTCATTGTCAGGTGCGCTCGAGTGTTGAACTGCTTCCCCCTTGGCAGCGGCAAGAGATCTCTCAGGCGTCTGACAACGTCTTTGATGAGGTTCGCATGCACGAGACTCGCTGGGATGATTTTTGTCGATATCCGACTCAGGATACTGGACCACTGCCTTGACAATCTTATTGAAATGTTTCTTTCAACGAGGGATGTTTCAAGCGCAGGTACTTGATTACAACCCTGTCCACGTTTGCCCAGACGCTGTTGCATGCCATCGTCGCCATTTGTATTGAGACGTCTGCGATTACCTGTCCCCATTGAACGAACGTCCACCTTTAAGTAGCCTGCAGGCCTGAGAGCGTCGAAAGCAACCAATGCTATCCTTCAAGCTTTGTCCCAGCGTATCCTTTCGAACGTTGGATGTCGAGACAGCAAGGATGCACCTGTAATAAAAGTTTCGATCCAGGTGCGGGCAAACTGCTTCACGTCAAAGTCTACATCATCGAGGCATCTGGTGATATGAAAATTTGCGAATAAGTATGCCTCTGCAACTGCGTGGTTGATTACGAGTACCATGCTTTGGATCCTTGAGCAGATTTGCTGCCTTGATACATCCATGCACAGAGAAATTAAGCGTCTTTCTTGACCACCATGATGTCCAGATCGTCGTCGTCAATCTCCCATTGTTTGTCACCACCCCCATCGAGATGGAGGGAGGAGTGTTCTTTTTCTTGTCTTGATATCATCATGTACCGCAATTTCCTTATACCATAATACACGCACGTTATCATGATCGATCGATGCAGAGGTAAGACATCGCGCGGTTGTTCACTACAAATACTATAATCGTAGCTTGAGGAAAGTTAGTCTGTTGTACAAAGTATATCAAAATCGTCACTTCCAACGTTGGGTCACCAAAGCCAATATATAAACATCATCGGAAGAAACGGGCGAGCGTCATTACCGAAGATATCGAGGTTGCTATAAAAAAAACTGATCGACTCCAATCCATTCTTGACGATGTCTCAGCTTGCAAGGGTGTGACGTCTCTGTCCTCTATCAAGAAGTCTCCAAAAACGTTTGGACGCTACACACGCAGACTTGGCTACACCCGCAAGCGCGCATACAAAACTGTTCGACACATGAATGACCACAAATCTTCTGTCGAAAGTTTATTGTAAAGAGTATCTGGCCGTTCCGACATCGGATTTGATAAGCATTGATGAGGCGGGTTTTTACATCGGTGACACTTGTCGCAGAGGGTACTGCCAACGCGGCAAACGTTTAAATATCCAAATTTCTCGGACATTGCGAATGTCCAAATTGACGCTAATCGCTGCCGTTTCTGTCAAAGGTATCGTTCATTACAAGATCCTTGATCACAATTGCAAGAAAGTCGACTTTGTGCAGTTTGTATCAGAGTTACATGTAAAGCAGGGTACTGTCGCTGTCCTTGACAATATCCAGTTCCATCATTCAAAAGAGACGATCTCTGCGTTCGATTCTGTAGGAATACGGCTGCTCTTTGTACCTCCTTACAGTCCAGAGTTCAACGCTATTGAGAATGTGTTCAGTTTGCTCAAGCGAAAATATCGCTGCGCGTGCCCAATAATTCCAGATGTAGCAGAATTATTTGATTACAGGAACGCTTTGAAAATTGATTATTGATGCGCTCGATGTAAGCCAACACGTTGACTTGTCAGGCTACTTTGATCATGTAACTTCTGTGTCTTTACAGGCCTTGAATGTTTTGTGTCAATCTCCTGAAGACAGTATCTGTATTGACAAGATCGGTTACAAAAACTTGAATTGGTCAAATCCCCAAAATAAAAGGTGTCCCACAATCAAATGTCCCTAGCTGTATGCTTCTTTATCTTCATCCTCTCTTTTGATCATAAGGTTTTCTCAGTATCCAACCTTGACTGCAGCTTGTCATGAACCAGCAGGAGTTTGACAAGGTCAACTGTTGCAACCTTTGTTCGCAGGCGAGGAGCACCGTGCCAAAGAAGATGCCAATAATCTCTCTCTGTCTCTTTGTCTTTATCACTGACTTGTCGAGTGTACATTAATGAGATGACACACGCAAAACGACTGTATGTTTTTTTTATTTACCTGTTCCGCCGACTGTAGAAAGATACCATATCGTCCAAGAGCGCCTCCGCTCCTCCTGTGTGCTCGGAATAATAATGAGGTCGAAGTGCACGTACAAACTTCCCAAGCACCGCATCCCGCCACCATTGAACACGCTCACTGTTGCCCCCCCTCGTATTCGAGCGAAAACGGTGGGGCGTTTCATTCGCCCAGAATCAGCCCAGACGGGGTGCGGCAACTCGAACGAGTGTCCGTAAAGAGTCCGCAATGCTTACGTTTTTAGCGCATGCAGGTTGTTCGGGTAGCCGATGTTGTCCATGATTAACCGGTACATTGGGATCGTCCAACACGCGCACGTGCACGTCATGTTTCCAAAAATGACGGTATCCGTTCGTCCACAGTTCGTGACCCGAGACCGGTACAGGATAGTCGAAAACGGGAGTCTCGAGTCGAATTTGTAAAATACTGCAGGTTGGAGAGAGCCCAAATCGATTCACGACAGGGTCTCGATATGGGAGCTCGCGACGTTCTCGACGGGAGTACTCCAAGAGTGTTCTACACCCATGTGTGCGTGCCGGTCCAATCAACAAGGGTCTTTACGCCCCCTGTATTATTTATGGCAATAGAACATCCAGCGTACAGTCGGCGCGTTAGAGAGCTCTACAAGTCTATAGAGCTCTTCTTGTATTTTCTTACTTGACCCATTTTGCTTAAAGGAATGTTTCCACTATTTATGTTTATATAATCGACTCAAATGTCTCATATTCATTTCATTCGTACCTCGACACTACGCGATGAACGGCATGTCTTAGAAGATGCGCACTGTGCAGGGGTGCTTTTCAAGGTCCTGACAGAGGCCATCAAGGAACTGGTCATGGACACATGCATACGAGTTTGACGAAACGGCATGAAGTATCGTCGCGACAATTAGGCTGACACTGCGCACATGATGGTGCTTGTGCAATGAAGTTGCACGCATTCGCAAGTTCGTTCAGTATATGAGCTATTTACAGCTGCAAGTTTCATGCCAAACAAATTATGATTGCCCACAGGAAAATGATCGGAGTGAACGATGCTCAATTTTTACAAGCTTATCAAGCGCATCAACAACAACAACGACCAGCTTCACGGCTCTACATTGAACATAAACGACATCAATCACTTGTTGGGCATACACATAGAAATACATGGAGAAAAACCACACCGCACGACGACATACAAACTAAATCTGCTAGACCATCGAATCAACCGCGAGTAATTCAATGTCAGATCCTACGAGCTTCTCTCCGAGGTTGGTCTCTTCGCTCCCCTCGACTGGATTTTCAGAAGATAAGTGTGAGACATGCACAACATCGCAGAGTTCATATGGGAAATCAGGAGCTTCAGGAACCAGATTACGTTCAGAGTCTGCGTGGGAGAGTTTTTGCTCCCTAGGAAACCAACCATCTTCGACAACAACACTAAGACGCACAAGAAACATCTCTCCGTAACGACGATGCAGAGAACCAAGCGACATAAACAGCCTTATGAAAGACGGGTTATGTGTCCCCGATCCCAGAGGTTGCGTCTGTCGATAGCCGAGACATGGGAAGAGTACAATTGTACAGAGATTGTGCAAGGCGTCTTCAGGTCTCAAAACAGATGGTCCTCTTTCACAAGTTGTACCAATACCTCTGCACACACTTTTTTGCAGAGAAAGATCTACCTGAAGAATGACTATCCTTTAAATCTCATCAGTATGGACGTGTCTTCTCTTAGATCACATCCGACTAGCTTTGGCTCCCCAACTCTAAAAAGTCCTCTGTGAAAAGGTGTCTCATCGTCGCCGTGAATGATTGGTGGTCACCCGACTTGGTATTGACGTCTATCCTTGTTCATCACGTATTCGAGCGGCTGGGTAACACGAAGCTCGTTAGCCTCGGAAAAATTCCGTGCGCGGCGTGTCCATGCCTATGGAGCTTATGGGAAAAAAACCAAACGGGTTGGTCGATCGAATTATGATGGGTACCCAAAGCATGACCAACAGGTTGTCAGCGACGTGCTCTATGTACTGGGCACATGAGCTTGGGGTTCCCCACCAAGCGACAGGGGACGCCTCGCAAATGAACTCCTTCTGATTAGAGATCGCGTTCCATGAAACATCTCGCGAGCCTCTCAGGCGGACATCTTTCGCTTCAACAGCTTCGAGTGAGAAGACAAGCCGAAACTCGGTGTGCAGTCCTTCGTACGCGGGCGAATGAAACTCGTTTTAGACTTGGTCAGTCCGGGAGAAGATTGCCGCTGGCTTTTATCCAGTAGATCGCGGCAAAAAGGGGCGCTGAGAAGAACAATCCTCGACTGATTGGCGAACGCAAACATGCCTTGTGGAAAAGGCTCAGACGGGTTCGCGACCACTTGCAGCCCAATTCAACCTTCGTAATACGCTTTGACATGTTCCAAGGTCCTTGTAATGATGAGTCCTTCACACTATAATGTCTTGGGATAAAAGTTTCGATCATCCAGAGGATGTACACCTCGGCGTGGCGCGTTCTCCATCACATCGCCTGGAAGGTGTATACCCGTACTGCGCCTCCATGACAGTCACATCCTTACAGAAGTTCGTCATACAGGTTGAGAGATAACAAGCGTGTTCGCTAGCAGCAGCGAAGATAGCATAGAATGTTCTTGACAAAGTGTCGCTCCTCTTCATGTTATCAACTTGTGTGTTGAATGCTCGCGATTACGTGAAAAGACGGATCTCCGGCACCCAAAGACGATCGCTAAAGCTGGACTTTGTAGTGTCTCCAGATGGTCTGGAAATACTCTGATGGGTACGGTGTCATTCGACGATAGTCCAGGAAAGCAACGGCCCCAGGAAGCGAGATAGGCCTGGATGCAACGTTCGTGTTTTCATGATCATGCCCAAACATATTCTCCGAGGTACGAATTCATTGTCAAGAATTCGTTTGACATACCTGTTTATATTTGTTGAGTTGTTAAAAGTCAAGATTGCATAGGTAATCATTGTATTGCTGGCTTCGATTAATGGGCAAACTTTGGCCTGGAGGTGCCTGAATGGATAACTGAGTGTCCAGTCCAATATGTCACTCTCGTAAATGTTGCCATCATCTTAACTGGCTGGTACGACCGCACTCATCAGCGCGGCGTTCGATCAGGTAACTGTAGTAATCAAGCGATGATGCGGAGGATGCATGAAAATGAAATCGTGCTCACATCTTCCATAGTTCTAGGAACGAGATCCTGAAAATGGCGTGGGATTCGCTAGGATGTAACCGCTCCGCCAATTCCAGAGCGAATTGGGTTGAGTGTATGGCGGTGAATGCCGACTTGTATTCCGGCAAGAACGCGTAAAGGAGAATTGAAGAGCTCCCCAATAACTCGGTAGATGCTATCCAATGCCATACCGGTGTATGATAAGAAAAAAGTCGATGACGTCGTGACGCATTAGATGATAGATGTCGACCCATTGGGTATTCAAAAATGACTTCAACGTGTTTCCCATCTTGAGAACAAGTGCCTGGGAGCGTTTGGAATGCTCGGTGTCTTCAAAGCGAATATTTTGTCTCAAGTGTTAAGGATTCCGATGAAAGTGCACGACAATAGGCATCCCTCGGAGTTACGGGTCGGGGCTGCGACATACTGGGACCATCAGTATCAGAACGACGATGATGTAGGCAGCCAAAACCATTAACAGGAAGAAAACGGTTATTCGCAGCATGTGGATAACATTTGCGGTTTTAAGTGTACATGAGAGAAATGTGTGTTTCATAAATAACGAGGATTCGTGTATCGCATATGGGAAGAGCGGTTCCTCGGGGTTTGAGGTATTACAATAGCGTGAGGCGAGTTTGCCTTTAACAATCTCGGGAATCGAGAAGTCAACAAACGTTTAGAGCCAGCTCCTATCCGATTCGTGGTTTGGGATGAGGATAACGCAAGCATTGGGTTATGTTTCCGGACGCAATCTTCTGGGAGCACGGTATTAGAGGATGGTTTCCTTTTGCAATTTTGTGGGGAAGTAGTCGTTGTGCTATGTGCTGTAGAGTGGATGTATATGTTGATGGGATATCCGATGTAGGAGGTAAGTGGATTATATGGGAATAAGTCGTTTGCTGATGTATATGAAATTTGGAATCGATTCGAATCTCTTAAGAGCTCCTCGTTTTGGACGAACGGTGGGATCTAGTAGAGGCGGTTATGGTGGAATGTGACATTTTGCTTTTGAAGGTGTTTGGTTCTATGTACGGTTTAGCTCGAAGAACCGTTCATGAGACTATGTTGTGTCGGAGGTACGTACTAGTGGAATGCCGCGTCCATTAGAAGACGTAATCAGGGTGGAGAATTGTATTGCCTCGGTCGATGGCGATGCGGCGCAACAATTTTCCTTGATTCGGTTTAATGTCTCGAGCGATCTGATGTAAAGGCGAATCGTACTCATGAATCCAATCTAGCAGATTGAATCGGAGAGGTCGACAATCGCAAACGTGGTTGTACGCGAACAAAACGGTGACGATAAGTGTCGAAAGTCTCGGTATAAGCAATGTCACATGATATCATGTGAGATCGGAAACAAATAAGCAGAGTCGTAAGTTAGGCAGTTCATGCGGTAGTCGAGAGTAGG
>JAJSRW010000371.1:0-31515 GCA_022414725.1 Microglena sp. YARC
TTACGCAAGGCAACAGCCGCCATGTCCGGCTTTGGTGGATGGTTCAATGAAGTAGAGTAATGCATTGTTCTTGCCTCTCTCCAGTGACTCGGGAAACTGTTTGATGCTGTTGGCGTGGCATACTGTGGGATCTATCTCTGCTAACCTACAGGTTCCGTGAGAAAGTCCCAACGAAACCGCGTTATTGTTTTCAATTATGTATCGAACATGGGGACGGTCAAGGTTACATCATTTTGATGATGAGAGACACAGCCGGGCGAGTCTCACTGCATATGATTGGTTTTTTGGTCTCCATGTAGTTATTAGACTATTTTACACAGCTGGTTTATCGGATCCCTAAGCACATATAAAGTATTCTCATGGGGCATGATAAGATTTTAAGGAAGATTTGTTGGCTTGTTTTGAGTCGAACTACCTGGAAGGCCAGCCTTGTGAGTAGACGTAGGATGTCTGCTGAAGATGTTTCGGAGTCTGCCGAGCTATTCTAGTCCAACATCTGCTACTACTACCCTTGTACTCTTGGGAGTGGGACCATAGCAAACCTCGGCTTGGATCTTGTTACAGATTCCTACGGAAGATAACATAGTTATGTCCTCCTTTGCGTAGGATGTTGCTACCACAAGGTTTGTTTTTTATATGTTCTTTTTGGTTGTAACCATTTGCTAGTTTGTCTTGTTGGTTGTTGCCAATTGTTATTGACGTGTTAGGCCAGATATATGATCTGCCATAGGCAATCCCACCATTTCACTAATCGCGTGGTGGGTTCTTTCGTCCAGTCCTGCAGAGCATACACTATGGAGGATGGTTCAAATACTGGCAAGGGCAGGGTTTTAATTCCAGGATGCTGCTGATCGCATATTGCTTGTCGAATGCATCTGTTAACGCCACACGACGCAGCCTCAGTGTGTTTTGGTTGCGTCGTTTCAGGACGCTGGCTTGTGGAATTAGTTGCGTTCTCTGGACTGCACGAGTTCTGGGGTTCCTCTCTGAACAGCCTGCTCTGAGAAGTGGCCCCTGTAGTCTCTACTTGTAACTGATTTTTACCCCAGGAAGTGGTGACGCCTGCACACAAACAGCCGCCCGGAGAGATAAAAATTATCCCTACTCCGGAGTAAGCGAACATGTTGTAATCTATGCCAACGTATGGTGACGCTGCCGACCCAAATTCGTGGATCCCGCGATTGCATACACGGTCGCGTAGAAGTCTTGAACATGGTTGCATGGCTTCAGCCAGCCAATTTGGCTGTTTCGCATGTCTTGGCCGTATTTTTTTAACCGATGAAACAATATGATGGACGAAAAAAAGAAGAACAAATCGAAGCCATTCTGAATCAATATTACGTACATACTTTGAAATCCCATGTTCTACATATACATTGTGGATAACCTGAGGTAGCTCTGCACGGCCTCCAACTCTGGACCAAAGAATCAGATAAGTCCGTCACTTGCAAGACCAGGATTAATTCAAAGCGCTGCGCTTATTATGGGCTCTTTTGAGCGCTGACTTTTTCGACCCCCTTGCGCTTTTTAAGCGCAAGTTTTTTGCAACCCCTTGAGGGGCGCCAGCAAGCAATTTTTGCGTTTTTGCACATACTACATGCGCAATTTTTTGTTTTCAAGTGGCTCTATAAGCGCTGTCAATTTGGCCATTTGAAGCTCTAGACTTATCGACGAGCTATGAGTTAGTTGACAATAGTTAGACAGACATTAGTCAGATTTTTGGGTATCAGGAGAACCTTTTGTGGCGGGGGGGGGGGCGCGGGGCGGACTGTGGGGGGGGGGTGGGGGGGGGGGGGGCTGGAGGGGGGGCGGGGGGGGGGGGGGGGGCGGGGGGGGGGGGACTCGGGACCTCGGGAGCCCCCCCCTTATAACGTGTTACTCTTTGAGCCGTTTTCGAGTTGTGTCGGCGATGTAAAACCTGGCCAATAACTATATTCGTAAAACCTGGCTTCCTCTACGCTTGATCTGGAGCCAGCTTGCCGCTCCAATACTCAAATTCCCTTATTGTACTGAAAGAATAGCTCTCGTCCAGGATTGCTCTGCGGAAAGGGGAAGAGATACAGCTCTGGTCTAAAAATTGCAGATTCCAGATGAACCTCGGAATCATTTAAGGTCTGGAACTGGAACTTGGTTATACATGGCTCCAGGCTTCAGCCAGCTATTTGACTGCTCGCCGTCTTTGGCAGTGAGCAACATCATGACTGGTACTGCGATTGTTCTTAGCGGCTGGTATAAGAGCTGTTCTTCTGTACACGATTGTAACAGGTACAGACCCTCCGAGGTACACTCGATTGTTCTTCACACGAAACCAAAGCATATCGTGCTACAATGTGCAATTTGTGCATTCAGAAATCACACGGTAATCTCCAAGAGGTCCATAGAAAGCTGGGCGCGAAGCAGGCAAAGAAATCAGAGAAACCAAAGCGCTATGTAGGCACGCATATTGTGGTTATGCCGTGTATGCGATAGAATACAGCCACAATATACAAACTCAGCACTAGGCAGGGGAAAGCTCAATCTACAAGCCCCCTCCTTCACAAAGAAGCTGCTATGCTCCAGCGGTAGTGGGTCCTCCTTACCTTGCCCAGCCACACACTTCAATACTTTATTACCTTGCCAGGCAAATAGCACATCCTCAAAAGAGCCTCCATCCAAATCCATGATGGAGGATGAAACCGGGCTAACTGCAACCCCCTTCAAGACTCCCTCCCGGACTTACCCCAACACACCATATCCCCCAACTCGTTCTCAAAACCCTCATTCCCCATCTTGGGCATTACTTCCCTAGCTGACATTGTGAGTAACGAATCCCTGATGGGACCACAATGCATCCCATCCAATTTACCCTCTCGCACACCTATGGCACCAGAACGTCTCCAACTAGGCATAAAGTTTGCCCTCACAGACTCAGCCTACACCTGTGCTCTCCACCCCACTGGAAGCCCACCCTCAACCCTATACTCCTGCCACAGCCCCCTGCCCTTGGCGCATCGAGAGGACCTCCCCAATTCCACAACGCATCCCCGTCAACGGCACATATTTACCAAGTTCTCTCACACCATATAGCTAGCTCAGCCACAAGCACTTAACAACTGGACCACCGCCCTCCCATACCTGCCCCAAAGACCCTCCGCATAGACGACCACCGTGACCCAATGCCAGCATCCCGACATCCTGGTTCTACCAAACCATAACACAGCCCCCACGCATAATATCGGGAAGCCTCCCGACCTTGTGGTGGATGAGGTGGGGACTTATAGAGTCCCCTCCAGAGAGTCCTATCTTCACCCCAACCAAGTATGCTGCTCAAGCCTGGAGCAACTGACCCCAAGATTGCTTGGACTGAGCTGCCAGAATGCTATTCATCAGAAATGCACCCACAATGTACTGACGCCTCCTACTACAAACACCACACATCCCGTAAGAACAGCTCCCCCCACGACCTGGTGCAGCTGCTGTCTCTACCGTTGTCCAGACCTTCTTGCTCCGACCCAACCCCAGCCAAGCTCCTCCAAGCCTCCTACTATGGAAACCAACACAGCCTGACCCACCTCCTGGGCTTCCTAGAGCCCAAAAGAGGAAGGCTAACGAACCTCGAGAAGCCCCCCATCACAGATATTGGGGGCTCCAGAAAAGCCCATGCACTACATTCTCTGCCCACCATCTCCCTTGTTACACTACTATTGTTCTGCTGAGTTGGAAGAGCCTCCCCGTGCATGTCCCACACCTATTCCTCTGCCACCTCCATTGTGGTTCTTGGTCCCCCGTCCATAGGGCTCACAAAGGAACAAATCACCCCTGCTGCAGGTTGGTCCCACCAGATTATCAGGAACTTCCTCCATGCCTACAACACTGAAACTACCGCCCCAACCCCCCCCCCCCCCCCCCCTCATGTTTCCACCCAGACCAAGACCTTCCACTCACCAAACCTCCAAACAACAAGGACAAGTGGGCGAGGCAGGGAGGAGAGTCGATGCCAAATGGTACAGCGAACTCAGGCAAAACCTCATCATTAACACGGCAGACCACCACCCCCAGACTGGGATATATTTTTCGGATATCACCCCCCCTCCTGCCGCGCTTTATATCCGCAAATCACCCTGCACGGTAATATGGTTGGGGCGCTAAGAACAGGAGGCAGCCGCACGTGAGTACACTGAATGACAGGTACCCACCACCTTCCTCCCCAACTCAACAACGGAGACACCGTACCTACATCTACTCACCAACAGGCCAATGTGTTGGTTCATATACCCCTCTCCAACTCCACCTCCTCCACCACAAGATACCATACCACCAAGGCACACTCTCCCCACCTCTGGACCCTCCCACCAGCACAGGAACCTTCGCTGGAGACGTAGCCACCCTCCGATCACAGCACAAAGACACTACCATCTCCAATGTCTCCCCTGCCATACACAAAGCTATGTCCACCCTGGGGATGACAACGGACCTTGACACATCACCCTTCCTAATGAGTCCCCACCTCCCCATGGGCAAAACACCCACCCCCCCCCCCCCCCCATCCCTTGGCCAACTGTTTGGCTTAGGACCCCTCACTGCTACACCCCCAACCTTGGTACGGGGGAAACACACACCTCACCAGCCAGAACCCTGAAGAGGCCACAGGCCTGTCTCGATGGGCACAAGGCAGTGCCTACATAGATGCTCACACCCATAGATATTTCCCACGCGTGAACCATCCTCTTGGTCCCACACAAACCCACAATATGCCCATAAACGCCCTCCTAAAATCACCCATGGGGCTATGGAACTAGCCACCGTGTTTTATGATCTGCCTCCCAAGCCAAACCCCTCACCCCCTCCCTAATCTGGACGGGGGGCAAACTCACCCCTGCCAAGAGACACAGAGGAACCTACAAAGCTCATTGCCATCTCAAAACCCAGTCTGGCCATGGGCCAAGTACCTCCACCAACCCACCCACCACATGGGTCCCAAACCATGAGGGACATGGGGGCCACTTCCATCCCCCGACCAGGTCCCCCCCCTCCCCAACTGGGCCTTCCTACCACCACCAATACCCAAGGCACTTAGCCCCTCCCTTAAAACACTGGGCACAACAACCCACCCCCCGATGCAGATAGACCCCACACCCATAACACCATCCCGTGCTCCCGTGCACAAACATGCTATCTCTACAAGCACCAGGCCTCGCTCTATACCACAGATGGAAGTGCCATCAAAGACAAAGACGGCGCCGCGTCCCGTACGCCTAGGGGCAGGCGTATATACTCCCCCGAGGGCCGCTTCACGTTGCCTCCGCATAGACGCTGGCGGACAGAGGCATCACTGCCGACATCAATCGCGCCGAAACTCGTCGGCAATCCAACAAGCACTCATACACTGCCGAAAGTAGATGAAGGACTCACCATCATCTACTTACTCCGACAGCTTATGCTCCTCCCTTGCAGCTTATTAACCTGCACATTTTTACCATCCCAGCAGGACACGGGAAAACAAACATCGCGACCTCCTGCAAGACATCGCTATCCACATTATCAACAGACACACGCTGCCTGCTACCAAACGCCTGCTTAAGGTCCGATCGAGTCACTCAGCGAATCGTAGGGAATGACGAGGCAGACACGCTCGCGAAAGAGAAGCGACGACAGGAATACAATATGTAATTGGACCAATTAAAGCAGGGGGAACATGCGCACACTCAACGTGCATTGGCCGTCTGTCCAGCCCCGACCAAATATTTTAATGGGGACAGCAGCCCCCCTCGGCACCCCTCCTCTCACATCAGGCCAACAATCTGACCAAGGGTATCAAGGCTAATACCTCCCCACACCCCTGCACACCGGTCATGCCAACACCACGGGCATATACTCCTCCATGTGGAGCAAGCTAACCCCTTCCTCCTCCCTCAGGCTTGTAATTGAATCGTTTCTGGCAATGACCATCCGACATCAAATGGTGGCAATAAAATACTATCCACAAGGCTAAGGTGGGGACGCTTATGGACTAGGAAACTGGCGTACAGAATACAAACGTCCCTATGGTACCTTTGCAGCACCAAGCCCCCCTCTGATGATAACTGCCCTCTTTGTCGCAAAGCACAGGACGGAGCTGGCCATATTCCCTTGCTGGGTGCAGCCACCGCTTTTAACCTCGTCTTCAAAGGAATGTATATTAACAGACATAATAAGGCGGTCCAACTCATCCAAACGGCAGTAGCCAAAGGAAGCTCTGGGGGCTCCTTCCATGTACATGGTAGCAGGCACTTTCGTGAAGCGACCTCCGACCCGAGACCGGGCCCAACCACCCTCAAATATACCCCCTGATCCTTCCCCAAGCCACATGGGATAAATACAGGCCTGATCTCCTCAGTCTCATTGACGAACAAATCCAAACCAAGAAAAGGCCTACCTAGTTGAACTGGGCTAATCTGCTCAGACACTAAACCACCAAATCAATTTCCAGGAAAAGAGCGTTTCAGCATAAGGAGCTCCCAACCCGTATCCTTCAACAACAAGGATTCCTTGTGGCATAACACTCTAGGTCTTCACCATAGGTACCACTGGTACCATACCATCACAACTATTACCAATCTCTCCACATTAGGGACTCAGTCGCGAACACGTAGACAAACTCATCTCTAAGCTTGCACAGAGAGAATCTATCGCCTCCTGTACCAGCATTCTGCCACACATCGCATGAAGGAGTCCCTCCCGTCCTGGAGGGTGACACTTACTATGTCTGCCATGGTGGACTTTATCCCCAGCTGCGGCGTAATCGTAGGAGGATCTTGAACACCCTTACCGCCCCCTCCAGGCGTTTTTTTTTTTTTTTTTTTTTACAAAACATCAGCCGCGCATACAAAAACCGTTCGTCTCTGCTTAATGAAGAGCAGAAGCGTGCAAAGCATGTGAAGCTGCGGTAAAATCTGGGTTACTTGCCACTTTGCCAGAAAGGTACCGAATTAGGGATTCTAAGGGAGTGCATTCCACAGCAAATTCACAAATCACGTTTGGGAATGTTCAAAGAGACGTTGTATGCTTAACCAAACAGGGAATCGAGGGAGATTAAAGGCGCAGACCATGGAAGCGCTGGGCATAGGACAGAGAACGGAGAGATGTGCTAAACCTTACAGCGAGGATTCTATCTCAGCTTGGATAACACTCCGGAGAGTGGACTTAGTGTGGTGCAGCACGCCAATTCTATAAATGCGGAGAACGAGAATTTATTATACAAAGAGATAGTAGTGCGAACCATAAAGGGACACCCAGCGGAGGAAAGGGGGGCGTAGCCTGGAACCTGATCAGCGGTACAGGTTAGACAGCGCGTGTCAGAAGAACCGATGACGCAGTCAACAGTAAGCTGACATAAGTTTTGACTGTCAGGACCGATAGTTCTAAGGAAGTACAATAAGTAGTGGTGCACCAAGTCATAAAACGCGTGGAGAGCACCGCAATTCATGCTGACAGGATCAAAAGTCTGTAAAACGCTGGCTGTTGGGCATAGAAGGTGGATGTAAACAGAGAAATAGACAGAGAAATCTTAGAAACAAAAGCATATCGTGCTATGCCTGAGGATACATTCCCAACAAAACAATTCCCAGTGCATACAAAAAGCATACGGCTCTGCTCGCGGGCGCACGCAAAGTATGCGGCACAAGTCTGCAGCTCTGGACGGCCCAGGCCCGCCCAGGCCTATGACGTGGTCCGGGCCAGAGGGTCTTGGCTTCTAGGTTGGGCTGAGACGGGCTGAGAAGTGATATCGTGGCTTTGCGAGCCCTGCTCGGCCTGCCTTGCGAATTGTCCGCTGTGGGCCGCTGTGTCCAAGGCGAGGGCCGGGGGGCGAGGGCGTTCCAGTGTCCCAGTTCTGGTCCCGTCTATGAAGCCACGCCAACGAACTGCCCTCGAACACAAACAACCCTTTTTGATAGCAGGTCTACTGATCAAGTTAATCCCCCCTCACCTGGAATTGGCTGTCATTTCCAATCGTGTTGTCACCATGGCCTTCCACCGGATCTCTATCGCCACGGCTCTGCTTATAGCCGGCTGCCTTGGGCTCCTGTCCGCGGTGCAATCGCAATCGCCTCGGATTAAGGAGCAGCCCATTACGTTGCAGACCACGGATCTTCTGGGAGTGCCCATCGTCGATCCACCCAAGCGAATGAGCGGATACTTCAAGCTCAACCGCACGAAGGAGGCCGAGATGTTTTACTTCCTGGTACGCACTTTTGTTCACAGATGCTGCGTGGGGGGGGACTCAATTATCATCGCCATGTGCTTCTCTTCAGATATGCATTCCCAAAAGGCCTGTCCTTTTGAATCTTCGTACCATATACGTTTCCAGGGGATCCTCCCCATGGATTCCTCTAAACCCCGCTTGCCTAAGTAGCTAACCGGATCTGCCTGCCAGCAAACACTGACGTTAACGTGGCGAAATCCTTACAAATTTCACAACGCTCTTCCTTATATGATATTATCGGGACGCGACCTTACATCGCTGCAGGAAAATAGAAAAAACGGGAATCCCAAAACACATCTTGGGTGAAGGGTGTCCAGACCACATAGTGACCCACCGTATCCTGATTGAAAGAGCTACCATGCCTACCAATCAATCTTGCGAAGAGCACTCCGCCCTCGACTCGATTTGTATCTCCCGTTTTGTCACATGGATGACGTGGAGGGGTCGTGGGCGTCGGGCAGGTACCGTAGACTGGGATCTTTGTGACACGACACGAGGCAGGGTAGCACGGGGGCGAGGGGGAGCACCCCACCAGGAATTGGACCCGCGAAACTTTGTTCTTCAGCTCGTTATCTGCACGACTTTGCAAATGGTCCAGACCTCATTTGGTCATGATGTCACCAGGCAGGTCATTTGGTTATGATGCCACCAGGCAGTGGAAACTGAAAACATAGTGCTTTGGTTCAGCTTCAGCTTATTTTCTATGAGACGGTGAAGATAATCCAGTTCTCATTTGGGCATGGTGGGCATGCCCACCAGGTGATGGAAACGCTGAACATCATGCTATCTGCAAGATAGTGAAGATGCTCAAGTCCATGTCTGGCGTATGCCCCACTACCAGCCATCCCTCTTCAGCCAACAAACGAACAAACAAGCAAACAAGCAAGCGAGCGAGCGATGCGAGCGACGAACAAACAAAATAAACAAGCAATTGAGCGAACGCACGAACAAACGAACGAACAAACAAGCATGCAAACAGACACGACAAACAACAGACAACACACAAATAACAAAATCAACAAACAAAAACCAACACACGTCAAACATCAAATGACAAAGAACAAACAAGACCTACAATCCTGAACCAAAAAGCTGAAGCTCAAGCCCTTCAACCCCAGACTCAAAATCCAAATGCAGCGACCAACACCCACACCAAAACTCATGACAGTGTCACAATCATTTCGGCCCACTCCTAAAATCCTTATATTCCTTCAAGCTCTGGAACCTTAAAACAAGCCAAGCCAAGCCAAGCCTGAATTGATAAAGGCCAAAACCTAACCTAACCTAACCTAACCTAACCTAACCTAACCTAACTTAACCCAACTTAACCCAACCCAACCCAACCTAACCTAACCTAACCTAACCTAACCTAACCCAACCTAAATTGTGATAAGTTTTCCAATTTTGATTTCTGTAGTTTGAATCTCGTGGCGACCCCTCCAAGAATCCTGTTGTGCTCTGGATGACAGGCGGCCCTGGATGCTCCTCTGAGCTAGCTGTTATGTATGGTGAGCTGTTATGAATATTGTGTGGTGGTATTGTATGGTGGTGTGGTGGTGGTGTGGTGTGGTTGTGTGGCGGTGGTATGGTGGTGGTATGGTATGGTGGTGTGGTGGTAGTATATTGTGGTGGTATGGTATGGTGGTGTAGTGTGGTGTGGTGGTATGGTACTATTACTTAGTATATACTCAGTAAGAATTAACCTTTGTCCTATACCCTCATCCCCCCTTCCCATGTTACCTTCCATCGCGCAGAGAATGGACCCTACCATCTTGAGCCTGACATGACATTGACCGAGTCAGAGTTCGGCTGGGACAAGTGAGTCAAGTTTTGTTAAGCCTACCATATCTGATACTGTAGATTCCCCCCCCCCAACCCCCCCAACCCCCACCTCCCCCCCCAACCCCCGTGTAACGCTCCTTTCAACAGATTTATAAGCCCCGCTGAACTCTTGGGGCCCCCTGTTCAAACCTCTGCCCCCCCCCCCCCCCTTTAACCCTCTGCACCCCTATTCAACCCTGTGCGCCCCCTGCTTACCCCTGTGCACCTGGGATCGCCCCTGCATATCATGCGTTTAACCCTGTGCACCCCAGCTCACCCTGAATGGCTGAATATCCCCTGTGCAAACCTCGACATCCCATATTTAACCCTCTGCACCCCCCATTCATTGCTGTGTGCTTCCCATTCAACCCTGTGCCCCCCCAGCTTACCCCCAGCACTCCATCGTGTACTGAGCCAAAACCCAACACCTTTCGCCCTCACCCCCACCCTCACCTCCGCCCTCCTAAAACCCAACGCCTTTGCAAGTCAAATTTATATTATTATAAAAAATCTGGCATTAAATTAATATCTTTTTAACTTGCAATTACCTTCCTTTCAAGTACCTTTCAAGTACCTTAATGGCCCCCTTTAGGGGGCGGTACTCCAGGTACCGGCCTATGACTCTGGGCGGTACCCGCCCACACCCACACCCACCCTTACGCCCACCCACACCCACACCCTCACACACGCCCCCCCAAAACCCAACACCTTTCGCCCAAACCCACACCCACCCTGACGCCCACCCCCTCCTTCACATCCGCCCCCTCAGAACCCAACACCTTTCCCCCAGCACCCAACCCAGCACTTGGTCTTGGACACCCATCACTGAAATGCAGGTACCACACAATGATCTTCGTGGACCAGCCCATTGGAACCGGATTCAGCTACAGCGATGTGGGTAGATGATAGCTTTTACATTCAAGGGTGTGAGGATGTGGGTAGACGATTGCTTTTCCATTCAAGGGTGTGAGGATGTGGGTAGACGATCGCTTTTCCATTCAAGGGTGTGAGGATGTGGGGAGATGATAGCTTTAGCATTGAAGCGTGCAATAAAAATAAAATAAATAGGGTTGGACCGACGTATGAACGTATACTCATACGTTTATAAGCTCATACGTATACATACGCCGTATATTTTTTCTCCAAACGTATGAGTATAAACGTATAAAAACGTATGAGTTGTACTTCGAAAAGTTTCCGGATCTTAACTTTCTTGTTTTTCATTCAATTTATCATTTAGATAGCTTGTCGGAAAGCTGTTGACCTCCTCTATCACATTATGCAATAAAATTAATCTTCCACACGTGATCATTTTGTTTAAATGTGGCCTACAGTTTGATTTAGATAGCAAGGATGGCACACATATCAGAGCGCCACCTAGCCTTCCATTCCACAAGCTGTGCTCCTACGTGGGCTTGAAGGATTGATGGTGCAAGCCTAGTGCAATGTGAAGATGGACAATAATAAAGTATAGTAATATACGAGTAATATACTTATATGATTATAACCTGTAGCTGACTCACATATCTGCTTAGACGCTGCTGCACACTTGGTCTGAAACCTGCAGCTGACACACAGAGCTGCCTAGAAGCTGCAGCATACTTAGTCTGAAACCAGTAGCTGACCTAGGGAGCTGCGTATAAATAATGATGTGAACATGGACAATATTAAAATATTATTGGCATTGCATGGATCCCTTAGATTGGCACTGCGCTTCTTGGTCGACGCGCTTTCTGGCCGTGATTTCTATTTCTGAGATTTGGACAACCTAAAATTGCCAGACTATTTTTTTGAGAGTTGATATGTGAAGCCAATGAAATTAGCAACGCGGCAATACCTTTAAACCCATGTAAAAGTCTTTTCCCAAGAAGTGCAATAATTACTCATACGTTTTTATACGTTTATATGCATACGTTCATACGTTTATACGGCATATAAAAATGAAAATATATGTTTGCTTCCCAACCCTAAAAATAAATGGTATGATGTATCGCCCAATAACCTCAGGGACCAGTACGATACCGACATCCCTGTGCGTAGATGATAGCATATTAGCATCTCTGCAGATATTTGTTTATATCGCTACCTGGGACCCTGTTTTGGCCAAACCTTCCGCTACCAGGAGACTCGAATATCAGCCCCGCCCCCCAACCCCTCGGACTGGCCATTTTGGCCGCCTATCCAAATCACTATCATGAGCCCAACCTTGAAACACACCAAATCCCTGATTGCTCCCATAAGACCCCCTTTCTGAAACGATACGAAAAGCTATGGTTCTACGGTGAAGGTGTGAGGTGTGAAAGTATATGTGAGTTGGAAATCTGTGAGGCGTGAAAGGATATGTGGGTTGGAAGGGTGCAACTGGTGCTACGGAGTTTAATATAATAATGTGCGGCTATAATAAGTTGCAATGATAAGCTGCTATAACTATAATATAATAATAATAAAAATAAAAAATAATATATATATATAAATATATAAATATTAAAATAAGCTGCTATACAAGCTGCTATACTAATAACATAATAATGTGCTGCTATAATAATGTGCTTTGTGTGCTATTCCTCCTGCTTCATCTCCGTCACAAAATGATCATACTGCCAATGCTAACACTGTGTATGAGTGCGGTGTAGTGTTGATAGGACTTGACACACACATTTGTTTTTACAAAATGGATTTTTGCCAGGGGTGAGACTCCACGTGCTAGTGACTGTGCGCTAGTGATTGTGCCCTAGATTCAATAATTTTGTTGATGAGATCAGCCGAGACACTCCTAAAGAAACACATGACACCATTGCATGGTTGCACCATCGCAAAAAACATCCACCACATCAACAACACAACGTTCCCGCTACTTCCGTATGATTCCAGAACACCAGCATCACATCACAATGGCTTGTGCTAATGACGCAGGATGATCGTGATACTGTGTTTGACGAGAATGGTGTGGCTGAGGACATGCTTGACTTCCTGCAAGAGTTCTTTGAAGGTGGGGAGAGGGGGGACCAGGGGGGCAGGGGTCAGAGGGGCCAGGGGAGCAGTGAAGACTAGGGGGAAACCAGGGGTCAAACCAGGGGCAAACTTGACACCACCATCATTGACGAGAATGGCGTGGCTGAGGACATGCTTGACTATCTGCAAGAGTTCTTTGAAGGTGGGGAGAGGGGAAGAGGGGTTGGGTATGTTTAGGTTGGGTTGGGTATGTTAGGATTGGGTTGGGTATGTTTGGTGTGGATTGGGTATGTTTGGGGTGGGTTGGGTTGGGTTGGGTCAGGAGTTTTTGTATTAGGTTGGGTTGGGTTTGGTTGGGTTAAGAGTGTTTGGATTGGGTTGGGTATGGTTGGGTTGGGTTGGGTATGTTTGGATTAGGTTGGGTTTCTACCTTATGGAGTAGGTTGGAGGGGGATGGGGGGGGGGGGATTCTCTGAGACTCCTTCTCTTCGACTACCCAACCCAACCCAACCCAAACATTCCCAACCATTAAAAAAGGCACGTTTTTCCAAGTTGTACCTTTATCAGGTTGGTCGGGAATGTTTGGATTGGGTTAGGTATGTGTGGATTGGGTCAGGTATGTTTGGATTGGGTTGGGCATGTTTGGGTTGGGTTGGGTATGTTTGGACTGGGTTGGGTTTTGAATGTTTGGGTTGGGTATGTTTGGGTAGGGTTGGGAATGTTCGGGCAGGGTTGGGAATGTTTGGGTTGGGTTGAATATATTTGGGTTGGGTTGGATATTTTTGATTTGGTTTGGGTAGTTAGTTATGGTTGTGGGGGGTAGGGGAGGGGGAGGGATGAGGTAGAGACCATGATGGCGAGAGGTAGCTGCACTTGAGGACATCTTTCGTTTTTGTCCTGTTTGTTTGTTAGGCCTTCTGTTTTATTGCTTATTGTCTTGGTTGGTGACAAACCCACAACTCATGCGTCATGCGCGATCAACGGGTAATAGGTAATTATTGAATTCTCTATTCCTCCCGGTCCCCATCCCCCATCACCATCCCCCATCGCCCACATCTTTTCTGGAGTCCAATAGGACACATTTGAAGTCTAATAGGTAGAGAACAGCTATATGATATCATATGTTATCATGTCATCATATGATGCCGGCAGTCTAACTAAACTTAAGTTATCATTTATATACAATATCATATGGTGCAGTATGTATGATATCATATTATATCATACTCACCTTTGGTCAACATCATATGATATGCCGGTCCCTACTAATAGGGCACCAGGAAAAATGTCATCATCATCATCATCATCATCATCATCAGCAGCAGCAGCAGCAGTCCCTGGCGTCATGTTTTGATATTGTCCCGATGATTGATTACCGGTATAACTAATGATTGACTATGAGTATGACTAACGATTGACTATGAGTATGACTAATGATTGACTATGAGTATGACTAATGATTGACTATGAGTATGACTAATGATTGACCTGCTGGACACACTGCAGTGCACCCTGAGCTAGCAGACAACGATTTCTACGTGACCGGAGAGAGCTATGCGGTGGGTGCTCTGTTTGCTGTGCTTGAGCTACCCTAGTATGGGGAAGGATTACCACTTGCTGTGCTTAAGCTACCCTAGTATGGGGAAGGATTACCACTTGCTGTCAACGTTCCCCAATTGATGCCTGAAGAGCAGTCTTATTACCTCCCTGTGTGTGTGTGTGTGTGCGCTCTCTACCCGCGTACGACGGGTTCCCCTATTACCACGCCCCACCAGGCGTTATCATTACTTTACCTCCCTCTTTTCCCCTCTTTCTGTCTCTGTCTGTCTGTCTGTCTGTCTGTCTGTCTCTTTCCCTCTTCCTGTCTCTCTCTGTCTGTCTCTCTCTTTCTCTCTGTTTGTCTTTCTCTTTCTCTCGCCTGTCTCTCTTTGGTGAACGGTGTTACACAACTCAGTTGGGGTCCAGCCTCACAGTCAATATAAAAACCATTAGTCAATTACTAGGAGTCCATTCATCTATTCAACCTATGGTCTCACTCTCTATCTCTCTGTCACTGTCAGGCAAGCTTACAGGCAGGCTCTACACTCTCAAAAACACTCACAAACACACACAAACACACACACACACACACACACACACACACACACAAACACACACACACAAACACACACACACACACACACACACAAACACACACACACACAAACACACACATACACACGCACACACACAAACGCACACAAACACAAACACACACACAAACACACATACTTGACAACCATGCCAAAAATAGTCACAGGTGCCAGTCCAACATCCACATCTACATTCACATCCACATCCCCTGCACAGACTACTGCACCATCTTCTACTGCCTGTTATCATCTGTACCACCTGTTTTCCACCCCTACCACTTCTCCCTGTTTTCCACCTCAACCACCTCTAGCGCCTGTTTTCACCTGTACCACCTGTTTTCCACCTTACCCACCTCTCCCTGTTTTCCACCCTGTTTTCCACCCCTACCACCTCTACCGCCTGTTTTCAGGGCCACTATGTGCCAGCTGTTGCCAACAGGGTGTGGAAGGCCAAGAAGAATGGTAAGCTCAATTCCTTCAGTGATTTTTATTTCAGATTGATGAAGGCTATGTTGAGTAACTTCTTCGGCTTTTTGTCGTGTTGTCATGTTGTTCGTCGGCACGTTACCCTGGCCCTGTTGGAAGTCCTGATTCCTTCCGCTGCGCTTGATTCCGGTATCACCTGCCACTCCGGTAGCCAACACTCTCCGCCATCTTTCCGCGTCGCTTGTGATGCCCTCAGGACTTATTGGGCTACTCTTGACACCATCCCACCCACAACCACCCCACCACACACCACCTTCCTCGCCCACCCACCACCACCATCGCACCTCCACCCCACCACCCTCCTCGCCCACCCACCACCACCATCCCACCACCCACCCCACCATCCACCACCCTCCTCATCCACCCACCACCCACCATCGCACCTCCACCCCACCATCCACCACCCTCCTCGCCCACCCACCACCACCATCGCACCTTCACCCCACCACCCACCATCCTCCTCGCCCACCCACCACCACCCCACCACCACCCACTATCCTCCTCGCCCACCCACCTCCATCACCACACCACCATCCAACCACCACCCCACCACCCACCACTCTCCTCGCCCACCCTCCCCCACCCCACCACCACCCACTATCCTCCTCGCCCACCCACCTCCATCACCACCACCACCCCACCACCCACCACCCTCCTCGCCCACCCACCACCACCATCCCACTACCACCATCCAACCACCACCCCACCACCCTCCTCGCCCACCCACCATGAATTGCAGGTGAGGGTGCTCCCATCAACTTCAAGGGCCTGGCTATTGGAAATGGTTTGACCAACCCCGCCATCCAGTATGGGGCTTATGCCGACTTCGCCGCAGAGAACAAGCTGATTTCTGATATTGTAAGCTGAAAGGGCTTGTGTGCAACTTGCAGGGGGAGTGTGTGTGCAATGGCGAGTGTGTGCGTGTGTGTGCAACTTGTAGGGGACTGTGTGTGTGATGACGTGTGTGTGTGCAACTTTCAGGTGAGTGTGTGTGCGATGGCGTGTGTGTGTGTGAGCAATTTTCAGGGGAAGGTGTGTGCAATGGCGTGTGTGTGTGCAACTTGCAGGGGAATAGTGTGTGCGATGGCGTGTGTATGCGTGTGTGTGTAACTTTCAGGGAAGAGTGTGTGAAAATTTCAGTGGCGTGTTAGTGCGATGGCGTGTGTGTGTGTGTGTGTGCAACTTTCAGGGAAGGGTGTGTGCAACTTTCAGGGGAGTCAAGCACACACAAGCAAAATCATCAACCAAGTAAAATTGTTTCTTCGCTTGTTTAAAAATAGGTATTGTAAATTAAAGTGTTGTATCCTCTGAAGTCCCGATACCCTCGTCTGATTGCCAACTTTCCTCAACTCTAGTTCTCCTTGTCTAGCACACACACAATAATCCTTTTAGTGAAGTTGTTTCTTCGCTTGTTTGTTACAAAAACTTGTTGTAAATCAAAGTGTTGTATCCTCTGAAGTCCCGATACCCTCTTCTCTTTGCCAACTTTCCTCAACTCAATTTTTCCTTGTCTAAAACACACACACACACACACACACACACACACACACAATAATCCTTTTAGTGAACTTGTCTCTTTGCTTTTTTTAAATCAAAGTGTTATATCCTCTGAAGTCCTGATACTCTGTTCTCATTGCCAACCCTCCCCCCGCTGCTTGTAGCTGAAGTATGAGATCAATTTCTTCTACCCTCTCTGCCGATGGGGAGCCAACCTGTGCGATTCAACCCAATCGTAAGTCCTACTGTGTGGATTCTTGCCCAGATAAGCTCCCAGTTATTTGTTACCTGCTATCTGTTATGTTTGGCGGAGCCCCCCCTTCTGGGGGCAGGAGCCCCCAGGGTTACACATTTGTAGGTTTGACCGACCGACTGACCGCCCGTCTGACTGAGATGAAGCCTGACACGTCAGCCAACGGTCTCGTAACTAACTCACTTCTGTTGCCCCCTGTCGCTCCGTCGCGAACACTCTCCGCCATTTTTTAGCGTCGCATGCATGCAACGCTGCATAGTACTTCTGTTATTTGTTATTTGTTGCCTGCCATCTGTTATGCTCTCTGTTATTTGTTATTTGTTATTTGTTGCCTGCCATCTGTTATGCTCTCTGTTATTTGTTTCCTGCTATCTGATGGCTGCTTCCTGCTTGCCCAGATGAGCTCTATATTATTTGTTACCTGCTACCTGTTTTGCTATCTGTTATCTGCTATTTTTTATTCTGTTGCCTGCTATCTGTTATGCTCTCTGTTATCTGTTACCTGCTCTATCTGATAGCTGCTTCCTGTTGCCGTATTCTGCTTTCCGGCCTAATTCGAATGCCGTATAATGCCTTCCTCTAGCTGCTGGAAGGAGCTGCTCATGCTGATTACTCTGGACCTGGTATGCTTTTCCCTGTTTCAATAAGGGGGTCTTCTGGTAGCAATCGGGGGTTTGGTGTCTTTCAAGGGTGTGCTCCAGTAAGTGAATTGGGTTGGCGGCCCGGGGTGGCTGGGGGGCCTATTCGAGTCTCAGGGTAGCGAATGGTTGGCCAAAACAGGGTCACAAGTCAGTCACAAGTAGCGATATATTTTGTGCATGCTTACTTGATGTGCCAATGTGTTGCTTACCACCACTCCTGTGTATCTTGCCTGGCAGGGACTTCATCTGCTACCTCTCCCTTATGTTGTGCCAAGGGTCCACCTTTGGGCAAGTCATGGGTGTGAACCCTAACATCAACGGTGAGTTGTTCATTTTGGTCGTTGAACCCCAGCATCATCGTTGAGCTGTTCATTTTAGTCATTGAACCCTAGCATCAACAGTGAGCTGTTCATTTTAGTCGTTGAACCCTATAACATCAACTGTGAGCTGTTCATTTTAGTCGTTGAACCCTATAACATCAACTGTGAGCTGTTCATTTTAGTCGTTGAACCCTATAACATCAACTGTGAGCTGTTCATTTTAGTCGTTGAACCCTATAACATCAACTGTGAGCTGTTCATTTTAGTCGTTGAACCCTATAACATCAACAGTGAGCTGTTCATTTTAGTCATTGAAGTATTAAACCCTAACCTCATCGGTGAGCTGTTCATTTTAGTCATTGGACCCTTACATCAACAGTGAGCTGTTCTTTTTGGTAATCATTGAGGGAGGTGACTCTGGATTACGTTGCCCACCCTGCCTAGGAGCCTCCAGGCTTGTGCAGAGTGAGCCAAGTTTTTTTATGCGACGTACGTATGCAGCCAAATAGTGACCAAAAGGCCACGAACCGATATGTATAGGGACTGGCATAACATATGATGCAGACCGAAGGCGAGTATGATATCATACAAACTGTATCATATGCTATTGTATGTAAATGGTAACTATAGCCTAGTCTGACTGCCGGCATCATATGATATGATATGATATCATATCATATTGCCGTTCCCTAGTCATATGTCATGCCGCCCCAACATGCAGACACACAAATCAATTGCGACCTCATTAACCCATTGCACCAGAAGCTCGCTCATCATATCATACTGCCGTTCCCTAGGTATGAAAATAATAAAGGCTTCATGTCAACTAGCTGTGCGCCTGCTTTGCTCGGCCATAGTAGAGCGTAAGGGAGGCTCCCCTTAACACCACGCCCCTCCAGGCGCTATCTTATTTTTTTTACACCATACAAAGCTGTTGCTAAAGACTCTCCTCATGTGTGCAGTGTATGACATCACCAAGACCTGCGACTTCCCTCTCTGCTACGACTTCACTGCGGCTGACAAGTAAGTTTTTATTTATTTTTAGTTGTAGAAGGATTTTCACCCCAGTAGGTGCGTCTCCTGACACAAACCAGCGACAGCGAGGAGGATGCATCACAGTGTTTTTTATTTCAGATTTCTGTAGTCCAGGTTGAGTAGCTACTTGGGCTGCTCAACCCTGATTTCAGGATAGTTGCGTTTCATCGCATGGCGGAGCACAAAGCGCGGAGCCTGGGGGGTCGGGGAGCAGATCGTTCCGGTATTGGGGGCCCGGGGGGTAGCATTCTACGGAACGGTGACAGAATGGCGACGCGTCGACGAAACAAAGAAAAACTGATGCATCATGTTCATACATGTACAATTGTAAGGGATTCTCGTGGCTTTATTAGAGCGGCCACAAACATATGGTTATGACGCATAGGGTAATTGTAGGTTTGTTGAACATATTTGATTTGTGATTGGCTGGGCCTCATGCTTTGGGTGGGGGGTGGGGGGGCACCCCAGGAAGTGGGACCCCGTCCTCAAAACAGTTCCCACTGAGGATTAAAAAAGAACCTTGTGCACATGACTGGATTTTAGGGGTACTCACCAGTTTATTGGGCCAATTTGTTTTGGGGCTGGCTGTGCAGATACATTTACCTAAGGCTACAACGAGATGGTTGACAGCTAAACCACATATACCAAACACAACAGATACGTTTACCCATCCACATGCACGCACACAGGTACAGAAGCTTGCGCGTATGCGCCCACATACTAATACATACATACACATGTACACATGCACATACATACGTGCATAGATACATATGTAGACACATACATACATACATACATACATACATACATACATGCATGCATGCATACATACGTACGTACGTACATACATACATACAAACACTTAAACACACATACAAACTCACACACATACGTATATACATATAAACATACATAAACACACACCTACACAAGCATACACATGCACATATATACATAAACACACACATACATAGATACATAGATACATAGATACATACATAAACACACACATACATAGATACGTACATAAACACACACATACATAGATACATAGATACATAGATACATAGATACAGACATAAACACACACATACATAGATACATAGATACATAGATACATACATAAACACACACATACATAGATACATAGATACATTGATACATACATAAACACACACATACATAGATACATAGATACATAGATACATACATAGATACATACATAAACACACACATACATAGATACATACATAAACACACACATACATACATAGATACATAGATACATAGATACATACATAAACACACACATACATAGATACATAGATACATAGATACATACATAAACACACACATACATAGATACATAGATACATAGATACATACATAAACACACACATACATAGATACATAGATACATACATAAACACACACATACATAGATACATAGATACATAGATACATACATAAACACACACATACATAGATACATAGATACATAGATACATAGATACATAGATACATACATAAACACACACATACATAGATACATAGATACATAGATACATACATAAACACACACATACATAGATACATAGATACATACATAAACACACACATACATAGATACATAGATACATAGATACATAGATACATACATAAACACACACATACATAGATACATAGATACATACATAAACACACACATAGTTAGATACATATATACATAGATACATACATAAACACACACATACATAGATGCATAGATACATAGATACATACATAAACACACACATACATAGATGCATAGATACATAGATACATACATAAAGACACACATACATAGATACATAGATACATACATAAACACACACATACATAGATACATAGATACATACATACATACATACATACATACATAAACACACACATACATAGATACATAGATACATACATAAACACACACATACATAGATACATAGATACATACATACATAAACACACACATACATTGATACATAGATACATAGATACATAGATACATAGATACATACATAAACACACACATACATAGATACATAGATACATAGATACATACATAAACACACACATACATAGATACATAGATACATACATAAACACACACATACATAGATACATAGATACATAGATACATAGATACATAGATACATACATAAACACACACATACATAGATACATAGATACATACATAAACACACACATACATAGATATAGATACATATATACATAGATACATACATAAACACACACATACATAGATGCATAGATACATAGATACATACATAAACACACACATACATAGATACATAGATACATAGATACATACATAAAGACACACATACATAGATACATAGATACATACATAAACACACACATACATAGATACATAGATACATAGATACATACATACATACATACATAAACACACACATACATAGATACATAGATACATACATAAACACACACATACATAAATACATAGATACATACATAAACACACACATACATAGATACATAGATACATAGATACATACATACATACATAAACACACACATACATAGATACATAGATACATACATACATAAACACACACATACGTAAATACATAGATACATACATAAACACACACATACATACATACATAGATACATACATAAACACACACATACATAGATACATAGATACATACATAAACACACACATACATAAATACATAGATACATACATAAACACACACATACATACATACATAGATACATAGATACATGCATAAACACACACCTAAAAATACACATGGCGAAATAAGCAAAGGAGGAAACTTTGGTGTCTTTGCGCAGGTTCTTCAAAAACAAAACAAAAATGAAATCGTTACGCCTTGCTATGGGGTGCTAAGTTGAAGGAACCTTCCCGTTCTTGCAGGTTCTTCAACATGCAATCAACTCGCGAGGCCCTGGGTGTCGGTGATCGCAAGTGGCAGAGCTGCAACATGGCGGTGCACTGGGTGAGTGTCAACCTAGCAGTGCTTGGTTATGTATGTTTGTAGTACTGCAGTGGTACTGCAGTGGTTACTACTGTTAATTATTGCTTGCGGCAACATGGCAATGCACCGAATGAGTGTCAGCCTAGCAGTGCTTGGTTGTATATGTGTGTGGTCATGCAGTGGTACTGCAGTGGTAAGTACTGTTAATTATTGTTTGCTGCAACATGGCTGTGCACTGGGTGAGTGTCAGCCTAGCAGTGCTGGGTTGTATATGTATTTTATACTGCAGTGGTAACTACTGTTAATTATTGCTTACTGCAACATGGCTGTGCACTGGGTGCCTGCCTGCACTGTTGCCAACTGGTGTGGCTTACATCTGTGCATGGTAATTTCAAGGAAAAATTCTTAACCTGAAAGGTAGGAACTGTTATTGTTATTGTTCCTGTTACTGTGCACATAGTCATGTTATTGTGACTGTTACTGTTGATACTGTTACTGTGCACACAGTCCGTGGTCAAGCGCAGTAGCGGTCTTTGAAAGCAAGAGACACAGTAACCTTCCCCAGTGCAAGCGAATGGGAAGGTTCCTTCAATCTCACACCCAGGGCAAGGCGTAACAATTGTAATGTTTTGTTTACTTGTGCATTCATAATCTAATGACGACTGGATGCGCAACTAAGACAGTGCTCTGCCTGGGATACAGCACTTCGGGTTTTGTTAACTTGTGCATACATAATCTAATGACGACTGGATGCGCAACTGAGACAGTGCTCTGCCTGGGATACAGCAATTCGGGTTTTGTTAATTGTGCATACATAATCTAATGACGACTGGATGCGCGACTGAGACAGTGCTCTGCCTGGGATACAGCAATTCGGGTTTTGTTAACCTGTGCATACATAATCTAATGACGACTGGATGCGCAACTGAGACAGTGCTCTGCCTGGGATACAGCAATTCGGGTTTTGTTAACTTGTGCATATTTGATATAATGACGACTGGATGCGCAACTAAGACAGTGCTCTGCCTGAGATGCAACAAAATGTGTTGTTTCTACTTTGTTTTTATCTGTTTTACCTGTTTTTACCATACAGAACCTAATGGGCGACTGGATGCGCAACTTCGACAGTGTGCTGCCTGAGATGTTGGCTGATGGCGTGAAGATGAACATATATGCTGGAGAGTACGACCTCATCTGCAACTACCTTGGCAACAAGAGGTGAGCAAGGGAGATTGTGGAACAAGCACAACTCTGTCACTGAGTAGAGTCTCAACTCAGGGTTATTTTATAGCAATTCAGTGGATTATTTGGGAATTGAGACTTTTCAGGCCAAATATAAGACTAATTTCCTGGAATTCTTAGAATTCTCGGAATTCCTAGCCAATCCTGAGGTACTACCTGCTACCTACGACCTGTATCGAAAAATCGATTCCCAAATGATCCGCTAAATTGCTATAAAAATAACAGAAGGAATCAATGTTTTACCGAAGCACCATGGGATTGTGCCCCCAAAACCTCTTATAACCCCCCAAATACTAAGTTCCATAGTTCCGCAGTCGCCATCCGTGCAGCAACCTCAAGAAAACCCTGGAGGTGAGCAAGGGAGAGAGAGTAACAAACAGAACTCTGTGTTGAGTGTTGTTGCAGAATTTAGTCGCAGCGTTGCTGTGGCATGCCCATGCTTGCACATGAGAAGGGACGGGCAATATGAAATTATATCATCATATGATATCATTTGATGCCAGCAGTCTGGCTGGGCTAAAGTTACCATTTATATACAATATCATATGATGCATTTTGTATGGTATCATGATATTCTTGCCTTAGGTTAACATCATATGCAAAACCTGGAGGTGAGCAAGGGAGAGAGGGTAACAAACAGAACTCTGCATGTTCTATTGAATTCAGGCCTGGGATGGTCCTGAGGGACGATCGTTCTGTTTTGACCTGTCGCAGTGTATGGAAAATTTTAATTATAACTAAAGCATGAACCCAGGGCCTCCGTTGGTAAAACGAAGATGTGTGGTTCAGTTCATCAGTGCTTTTTTCCTAGCCTCTCCTGATATCATGGTCGGGCAAGTCCCTTTATCCGATAAGCCCTACCCCCCTGGACTGTAACGACATACATACATACTGTGTGTAAACAACTATCACTTCGGGGGGATGACAGCCCCCCCCCCCCCCCCACCACACACACACACACACACACACACACACACTATTGGTGGTTGGCCCCAGTGCAAGCAAACGGACTGCCCCCCTCAACCTCATGCCCCGTAATAAGGCGTACTATTTATGTATTAACAACTATCTCTGTGTTGTTTTGCATTCTAGGTGGGTCTCTGCTTTGCCCTGGGATGGCAATGAGGGATGGAACAGCGCCCCTGAGAAGGATTGGATGGTGGAGGGCCAGCGCGCTGGATCTGTTCAGTCATATGGACCCCTTACCTTCACTCGTGTTGCCAAGGCTGGGTGAGTAGAGCATACGTTGATGTGTGTGTCATTACTTATCATTATGATATATGATATCATGTCATCACATGATATATGAAGCCGGCATTCTGGCTAGTTCCCAATTATACACAATATCATGTGAATGTATGATGCAATTTGTATGATGTCATATGATATCATACTCGCCTTTGGTCAGCATCATATGATATGCGAGTTCCTATTCATATCAGCTCGTGGCCTGTAGGTCATTATTTGGCTGCATACATACGCCGCCTAAAAACACTTTTAAACACACAGTATGCCGGTCCCTTCTAAGTAGAGTCTTGTTGAAGCCCACGGCACATCACTCCTTGAATTAGGCCATGCTAGTCAAACTTGCTGTTGCTGAACATCATACAGAGTCTTGTGAGGATCTGGTGGTAGAAGAGACCTCTTTCCCTTCATCTTTTGTTGCCAAGTCTGCTTGAGGTATAGGTAGGGAGCGTCAACTAACATAAGTGTTTGAAAACCTAATATTAACTATTACTAATGTATATAGATAGGTAGATAGAAAGTGTCACAATAAAATTAGTTTTTAAAATAATATTAGTTTTTAAAGTACAGATTCTGGTGAGATGGCTTGTCAGTCTAATATTGACAAACATTTACTTGTATGATTCATTCACTTATATGAACTAACTTAGCCTTTCCCCATGTGTATGTGTGTTCCTTTGCGTGCTTAAATTTGTTTTTGTTTGTATGTTGATGCATGGTTTTGTATATGTTAGTGTGCATGGGTGTGTGTGTCCAACTGATTCCACTCCACCACCCCCCCCCCACTCCTACACATACACGTGGTCCCAATGCATGTACGTGTATTTGTGTGTGTCATGTGTGTGTGAAATGTGTGTGAAAAGCAGTCTCCTTGTGCCCCGGGCAATGGGCTGTAGTCACTTTCAAAGCAGGCTCCACTCCATAGCCCGCTGACTCCACTTCACCTAACTCCCCACTCCCACGCAAGCACGTGGTCCTCGTGTGTGTATTTGCATGTACGTGTGCATTTGTTTGTTAAATGTGTGTGAATAGCAGTCTCCTTGTTGCCACAGTCGATGGACTGTAGTCGCTTTCAAAGCAGGCTCCACTCCATAGCCCTCCAACTGACTCCACTTCACTCAACTCCCCACTTCCACGCAAACACGTGGTCCTCATGTATGTATTTGTGCGCGATAGGTGTGTGAAAAACAGTCTCCTCTTTGCCAGGCAATGGGCTGTAGTCCATGGGCTCCAATCCATACCCCTCCATCTGACTCCACTGCAACCAACTCCCCACTCACTCACTCGCTCACCCAAATCACTCTCACTCAACTCGCTCAACTCACTCTTTCCATCCAACTCCCCCCTCGCCCACAGCCACATGGTTCCCATGGACCAGCCTGTCAATTCCCTGGCCATGATCACATCCTTCACTCGTGACAAGGAGATCTCATCTGCTCTGAGCAGCGTAGGCGGCAGGGCTGTCTCCAGAGGCAAGGACATCCACTCAGCCCTTGATGAGTTGGCAAGGAGCAAGGAGCAGGCCCCTCAAAGGCTCCAGGCTGGAAACAGGGGAGACAACATGGGCCACATTCATGCTTAAATGCATATTGTGATACCACCATATGGTATTGGTATTGCACAACGCAAATCAGAAACCCACGCTAAGTGCACTTTGCACTACGCCTCGGTGTTTTTGATGTACAGCAACCGCACATGTTCTGGAGGTGTCCCGAGGCAGTTGTCGTTGTGTAGAATCCTTGTATTTGAAAAACACACGACATGCAGAAATTGATGTGTAGATGTGCTAGAGAGGGTATGCAGGATGTGATTTGTGAGTTTGCTTTAACTTGCTTCTCGCTTTTTGAACATAGTCGAACAGTCTCTGGTTAGTGTGGGCGGGGTTTGTTCAGGGGGACTCCAAGATCTGCATCTGAGACGCACCCAGCTCTTGAGACGCACCCAGCTCCAACATCTGCATCTGAGACGCATCGGACCTTCCCAGGTCTGGGCCAGAGACGCTATGGGTCCGCGAAGATCTGTGCCAGAGACGCAATACGTTTTGAACAGCCCAGTGAGTGGAAATCCCGTCGCCTGCAAGAAGGGGAGCACTTCACCATGACCCAAAACAGTTTTGCTTACTTACTAAGTTTTGGAAATGCCGTTTTGCTTAATTTATGTCCTCATCCTATGCTCGGAATCCTGTCTATATGTTTATTGCGCAAAACTACATTTCATGTATTGGCTCTCTTTGCTAGGATGTAGCTTAAGAGTCGTCATCGGACTGTAAACGAATAAACGTTGCCTGTTACATTACATTACATTACATTACATGTTAAAGTCTACTTGACACCGCGAGGGTGTATGAGACTCTGTGCTTTAAACAAAAAGAAAAAGCACCCACAAAGCAAAAACCCCATTACATCAGGGGTGTGTCACGAGGACAAACAAAAACCAAACTCCCAACCACACGTTTTTGTGGCGAAGTATTAAAAACCCCTTAGAGCCGGACCCAGATCTCAACCACTTACAAGTGGCGGAGGTAAGAAGCTAACAACTGAGAAGTCACAAGAAGAAAAAAGGGCATGATAAATTACGGTGCCACTAAGCAGTCCAGGCTTCCTGTCTTGCTCTTCTACAAGTAGAAAGATAGTCGGCTAGGTTGCTCCAAAAACTTAGTGCCATTTCCATTTCATAAGGTCTGAATGTGGAATCGCAGAATTCCAACATTCCATACGTTAAGTCGGTATCCTCCTGGACATGCCTATAAATATCTGTAAACAGCTTCTGGTACGGAGGCGAATATCATTATAAAAAGGGCACTCAAAATATATGCATTTCATCCTCAGGTTTTTGGAACCCACACATTTGGGCAGTGTTCTCATTGAGCGAGGATGTGTGCTCTATCCACCACCCTCATTCTTTTCTGTGTTCAGCCAATGGGAACCCATTCTAAACTGTGCTATGGAACGAATCTGATCCTGCTTATGTAAGGGCGGATGTAAAGGGAATCAAGCCATTCTCATCATTGCTGTTGGCTGCGAACCGATTTTTGGTATCGGAGGCGTTTAAAGCCAACCCTTCTCTCATCAGGGATGTCTCTAACTGCATTGGTGTCACTTGGAGTACTTAAACCTCCATGACTCAAAAACTTCAGACATAATACCTTCGACATCGACCAGCCCTCCAAAATGTTGATGTTTTTATGGATTTTTTCCTAGCTTGTGGGAGAGCACAACGCAAGTCATGAACCCAGCCAGTGTTGGAGTCAAAAAGATTCCTCAAGAGCCATTCTAAATGAGATCCTCAGGTATTCTTTATGTATGGTCTTGTTCCAGAAGCGCAAAGCTTGTTTAAGCCAAGCAAAACACAACGGGGTTCTACCCAGCTCTTCCATGATAATATTAGATGTAGTAGATTGGCAAGACACCCCAACATTTGTTTAAGTATACCTCTATGCCATTCTCACAAGCATGGTCATTGAGATAACGTGTTTGTTCAGAATAGAAGGAGCCCACACCTCACAGCCAAATTCAGGATAGGTTGTACAAGAGAATCAAACAGGTGGGGAGAATATCAATATTGTATATCTCCATAGTATGGCATCGCCTACGGAGCATGTGGTGTGCCTTTTGGGCCTTAGTGAGCATCCTAGAAAAACAGCAGCTTTTGCATGAAAAAGCGATTTGCTTGAGTCACCATCCACAAAGAGGGATCCCAAGTAGATAAAAGATAACTTTGTAGAAAGTTGTGCTCCATCATAACAAATTTGTAATCAGATCCATGCGGGCCTCATCACAGAATTGCTTGTTTGAAAACGACAATCTCAGTTTTTCTTTATATTCACAGCCATCTTAGTAGCCTCGCAGAAATCTCTCAGCAGTCAAGCATCGCTTAGCATATCTGCCGGGGATTCTGCCATTATAGCAATAGGGTCATCAGCATAAAGTAACAGTTGCAGAATCTTTCCCCTAAGCTCAGCCCCTAAAGTAAAGGATAAATAAATCAATCATCTGTAAAGGATAAATAAATAAATCAATAGTTCGCCTTGTTATGAGGCGTGAGGTTGAGGGGGCCAGCCCGTTTGTTTGCACTGGGGCTGACCACCTATGTATGTGATGGAACGCAGATCTCTTACTTATTTTAAACCTGTCCCTTGAATGTAAAAAACATTGTCTTACACCAGACACTGAAGGGGGTCTTAGTCCAGTAGGAGGATTTGTTCGCCTTTCTTTCTAAATCCCAGTGGGCGCTGTTTTGTAGTACATGGTCTCAATTTCTTGTTTTGGTGGGAATCCAATACAAAAAGTTATCAATATTCTCCGCGTGCTATATGGTATTATCTCTAGGGGTAAGTAAGGATAGATAAAAACGCAGTAGTTGTCATTGACGAGGGAAGCAGCTGGTTCAAGCGCTATGTATTAAGCTACTCAGTTTGTTTCCACGCTCTCAAGCCCATCAGCTTTTTGGGGGCGGGGGGGGCGGGGGGGCGGGACATGGGTAACAGGGACTTGCATTCAAAAATGTTATGTTTCACGTCTCTACGCAGCGATTTGGATGGGTCCAAATACGCACCATAATAGCGAACATAAAATCTGCTCACGAGAAAGAATATTTTGAACTTATGCAACATAGACGTTGAGGAGCAATTGCACGGTGCCTGCCGGTCAGGGCATCGCGCGTGATTCTTTTACTGACGGTGGCCCTACGGTGACTATAGCTAGCTCCGGCTCACGCCTATCGTTGTCCTTAACTTCACCATCCTGCTGAGTAACGGTATTTACACGGATGTAAACATTCAATTTCAATTTCAATTTCAAATTGAGAAGCCTTATGTACACAAACTTACTTTCACAATCCAGATGGGTAATATGAACATTACTACTGCTGTAGGTGTTCTAACAACGACTTCTAACGGTATACACCAAAACTATTACACCAATCCTATAATAAGGGTTAGGCGAATACACCATGGGACCGATTCACCAAACCTACACTGTACGATACCGTTTGACGACATATGACATATTTCAGTCACTCACCGTACTGAAAAAGAAAAGGGAAATCACAAGGGCTCTTGCATTTGAGCGCAAACACAATGTCCGTTTCATTTATTGTGGACGCGAGAACCCCCCACTGTCTCCAACTCCCGACAGTTCAAGCCAATCGCCGTCGGTGGTCTGGACCATTAATCAACCATGTCCAGCCTCGCACAATCAAAATTGCCGTACTTATACGTACGTGCTATTTTTGCTTTTACGGGCTACTTCCCCAAATTATGCATCTTTCCCTTCTTCGTGTCTAGTAATTCTAGCAAAAAAAACTCAAAACTACATGTACGTAGAGAAGGCACGGAAGGCAACCAGACGCGACCAAGAGGGACAAATGTTAATCCATTTCTGGCGACTAGTACGGTCTCGACTCTTTGGCATTGTTTTTCTGAGGACCGTTACTAGTAACAAATTTCCTCTGTCTCACTGATACTCAACTAAAAATGAGATACACATCGAGAGAAAAGAAAAAGGGACCCGGAGGAGGTACCAGGCAGTTACAACGGCGAATCTGCCCGATTTGAGCAGCTTATAGTCGAAGACTGTCAGGGCTATAGAGCAAGGAAGAGGGAGGGTGTGTGTTATTGCAGTTCTATGGCGAACCTGAACGACTTAAGCAGAATAATCAAAAGAACTGCCAGGACCAGAAAGACACGGCATACAGCTTGAGAGGAGCTTATTCAGTGAGCAGTACATGGTAAAATGCTACCCTATAGAGTTGGGTTAGCTTAAGTCCTGCGTATAAGTACCGGTACATACAAAGGTCGAGCATTGAAACTAAAAGAAGGATAAAAGACACAAAGGATAAGAAGGATGCATGTTCGTTTTTGTAACTACAGGTGATAACTGTTTAAAAAGCAAAAATATGGAGGAGCTACCTTGAGAATCGCATAGCAACAGGAGATGAGTAGACAAGTTCTACTGCAGCGTCGCTAAAAATAATGGCGCAGAAGGGTTGACGCGACGGAGGGACAGGTGGCAAAGGAAGCGATTTAGTTACAGAAGACCGTGCGCTGACGTGTCAGGCCTTACATGATCCCACCCCAAAAGGTCAGAGCGCCAACGGACCCGCCACGACGAGCAAACCCACATGGATCCGGTCAAAAGGTGAGTGAGAACTGCAAATCCGGACCACAGGCGTATAATATGGCCGTAAATGGAGGGGCTCCGCCAAGCAAGAGCCTGACAAATATAACACAACCAACAACAAGGATATACTAATCAAAAGAAACAGACTAGGAGCCAGGTTCAGGAGATGACATCTCGAAATGACATTCCAAGATGAGGGAGAAGGATGAGACCAGTACTCGAGAATGCAGCACCAGTCGGCAAACACCTACTCCGCCCATGAGAAGATAGGCCACGTGGTTGGACTCTTCCACCTACTACAGGTGCATATATGTAAAACTTTGCCACCTGCGGCAACCCCCCCCCCCCCCCCCCCCCACTCACCACCCCACACTCCCGAACACGCCACCCCCTCCCCCCCAACCTCCCTCCAACCCAAACACAATCCCAGCCCCCCTCCGCCCCCCCACACCCACCTTTTCACTGTGGGCGGTCGAACCCATAAAGACGCGACCACCCCTGCTGTTTAGGTGGGTATCTCTTCTT
>JAJSRW010001045.1:0-13820 GCA_022414725.1 Microglena sp. YARC
ATGTCCCGAGCCGTCACACAACTGAAGATAGCTGGTTGTGGTGCTTGGTGGTGGAGATTGTTTGGTGGTGGTGGTGTGTTGGAGGGTGAGAATGCTTTGTTGGAGTGCACTTCTCGGACACATGCCTGTCGAGCCTCACAGCTGTGAGAGATAGTGGTGGTGTTGGTGGTTGGGTGATTCCTTTTTCGCGTGGTCTGTTCCGGTGCGATACCACCTAGCCGGTGAGTGCTTTGGTGGGTGCATGGGAACATCATGCCTATCGAGGCCTCACACCTTAGATAGTTGTGGTGTTGTTGGATGTGATTGTTTTGGTGCTGTTTGGTGTTTGGTTGAGTGCGTTGCTTGGGGGTGTTGGACACATGCCTTGGTCGAGCCTCACACCTGAGATAGTGGTGGTTGGAGTGGGTGGTGATTGTTTTGGTTCGGTGTTTGGTAAAGAGAGATTTGGTGTGTTGCCTTTGGTGGTGTTGGAGACACATCCTGTCGAGCTTCACACATGAATAGTGTGGTGGGGTTGTTGGTGGTGGTGCTTTGGTGGTACTGGACACATGCTGTGAGCCTCAATGCGTTGTGATGATGATAGTGGTGGTGTTGGTGGGGTGATTGTTTTGGGGTAGTTGGTGTTGGTGGTGGTTGCTTCTGTGGTGTTGGACACATGCCTGTCCGAGCCTCACACCTGAGATAGTGGTGGTGTTTGGTGGTGTGATTGTTTGTGGTGGTGTTGGTGGTGTGGTGGTGCTTTGTGGTTTGGATTCACAATGTCTGTCGCGCCTTACACCTGAGATAGCTGTGGTGTTGGTGGTGGTGATTGTTTTGTTGGGTGGTGGTCGGTGGTTTGGTGTTTTGAATACTATGGTGGGTCAACCTAAATAGTGTGGTGTTGGTGGTGGTGATTGTTTTGGTGGTGTTGTTTGGTGGTGTGGTGCTTTGGTGGTGTTGGACTTTTGGCCTCACACACTGGGGTCGGTGGATGTTTTGGTGGTGTTGGTGTTCGGTGGGGCTGCTTTGGTGTTTGGACAATTGGACACATGCCCTCGTCGAGCGCCTCACACATGAGGATAGTGTCGTGTTTGTGTAGGTGTTGATTTTTGGTGGTAGTTGGTGGTTTGGTGGTGCTGGTGGTGCTTTGTGGTGTTGGACATATGCCTTCGATCACACCTGAGAACTAGTGGTCGGTGTTGGTGGTGGTGATTGTTTGAGTGGTGTTGGGTGGTTGGTGCTTTGGTGGTTGGAACAACATCCTGTCGAGCCTCGGGTGGTGGTGTTGGACACCTGAGATAGTGGTGGTGTTGGTTGGTGGTGATGTTTTGGTGGTGGTGACGTGGTGCTTTTGGTGGTGTTGGACACATGCCTGTCGAGCCTCACACCTGAGATAGTGGAGATGGTGTTGGTGGTGGTGATTGTTTTGGTGGCTGGTGGTGGTGGTGTGGAGCTTTGGTGGTGTTGGACACATGCGTGTCCGAGCCTCACACCTGAGATAGTGTGGTGTTTTGTGATTGTTTTGGTGGTGTTGGTGTTGGTGGTGGTGGTGCTTTGGTGGTGTTGGACACACTGCCTGTCGAGCCTCACACCTGAGATAGTGGTGGTGTTGGTGGTGGTGATTGTTTTGGTGGTGTTGGTGTGTTTGGTGGTGCTTTGGTGGTGTTGGACATATGCTGTCGAGCCTTACACACTGAGATTAGTGGTGGTCACTTGTTGTGGTGGTGATTGTTTTGGTGGTGTGGTGGTTGGTGGGTGGTGGATGGTGTGGTCTTTGGTGGTGTTGGACACATGCCCTGTCGAGCCTCACACCTGAGATAGTGGTGGTGTTGGTGGTGGTGATTGTTTTGGTGGTTTGGTGTGGTGGGTGGTGCTTTGGTGGTGTTGGACACATGCCTGTCCGAGCCTCACACCTGAGATAGTGGTGGTGTTGGTGGTGGTGATTGTTTTGGTGGTGTTTGGTGTTGGTGGTGGTGCTTTGGTGGTGTTGGACACATGCCTGTCGAGGCCTCACACCTGAGATAGTGGTGGTGTTGTTGGTGGTGATTGTTTTGGTGGTGTTGGTGGTGGTGGTGGGGCTTTGGTGGTGTTGGACACATGCCTGTCGAGCCTCACACCTGAGATAGTGGTGGTGTTGGTGGTGGTGATTGTTTTGGTGGTGGTGGTGGTGGTGGTTGGTGGTGGTGGTGCTTTGGTGGTGTTGGACACATGCCTGTCGAGCCTCACACCTGAGATAGTGGTGGTGTTGGTGGTGGTGATTGTTTTGGTGGTGTTGTTGTGGTGGTGGTGGTGCTTTGGTGGTGTTGGACACATGCCTGTCGAGCCTCACACATGAGATAGTGGTGGTGTTGGTGGTGGTGATTGTTTTGGTGGTGTTGGTGGTGGTGGTGGTGCTTTGGTGGTGTTGGACACATGCCTGTCGAGCCTCACACCTGAGATAGTGGTGGTGTGGTGGTGGTGATTGTTTTGGTGGTGGTGGTGGTGGTGGTGGTGGTGGTGCTTTGGTGGTGTTGGACACATGCCTGTCGAGCCTCACACCTGAGATAGTGGTGGTGTTGGTGGTGGTGATTGTTTTGGTGGTGGTGGTGGTGGTGGTGGTGCTTTGGTGGTGTTGGACACATGCCTGTCGAGCCTCACACCTGAGATAGTGGTGGTGTTGGTGGTGGTGATTGTTTTGGTGGTGTTGGTGGTGGTGGTGCTTTGGTGGTGTTGGACACATGCCTGTCGAGCCTCACACCTGAGATAGTGGTGGTGTTGGTGGTGGTGATTGTTTTGGTGGTGTTGGTGTTGGTGGTGGTGCTTTGGTGGTGTTGGACACATGCCTGTCGAGCCTCACACCTGAGATAGTGGTGGTGTTGGTGGTGGTGATTGTTTTGGTGGTGGTGGTGGTGGTGGTGGTGCTTTGGTGGTGTTGGACATATGCCTGTCGAGCCTCACACCTGAGATAGTGGTGGTGTTGGTGGTGGTGATTGTTTTGGTGGTGTTGGTGTGGTGGTGGTGGTGCTTTGGTGGTGTTGGACACATGCCTGTCGAGCCTCACACCTGAGATAGTGGGTGGTGTTGGTGGTGGTGATTGTTTTGGTGGTGGTGGTGGTGGTGGTGGTGGTGCTTTGGTGGTGTTGGACACATGCCTGTCGAGCCTCACACCTGAGATAGTGGTGGTGTTGGTGGTGGTGATTGTTTTGGTGGTGTTGGTGGTGGTGGTGGTGCTTTGGTGGTGTTGGACACATGCCTGTCGAGCCTCACACCTGAGATAGTGGTGGTGTTGGTGGTGGTGATTGTTTTGGTGGTGTTGGTGGTGGTGGTGGTGGTGGTGCTTTGGTGGTGTTGGACACATGCCTGTCGAGCCTCACACCTGAGATAGTGGTGGTGTTGGTGGTGGTGATTGTTTTGGTGGTGTGGTGGTTGGTGGTGGTGGTGCTTTGGTGGTGTTGGACACATGCCTGTCGAGCCTCACACCTGAGATAGTGGTGGTGTTGGTGGTGGTGATTGTTTTGGTGGTGTTGGTTGGTGGTGGTGGTGCTTTGGTGGTGTTGGACACATGCCTGTCGAGCCTCACACCTGAGATAGTGGTGGTGTTGGTGGTGGTGATTGTTTTGGTGGTGTTGGTGGTGGTGGTGGTGCTTTGGTGGTGTTGGACACATGCCTGTCGAGCCTCACACCTGAGATAGTGGTGGTGTTGGTGGTGGTGATTGTTTTGGTGGTGTTGGTGGTGGTGGTGGTGCTTTGGTGGTGTTGGACACATGCCTGTCGAGCCTCACACCTGAGATAGTGGTGGTGTTGGTGGTGGTGATTGTTTTGGTGGTGTTGGTGTTGGTGGTGGTGCTTTGGTGGTGTTGGACACATGCCTGTCGAGCCTCACACCTGAGATAGTGGTGGTGTTGGTGGTGGTGATTGTTTTGGTGGTGTTGGTGGTGGTGGTGGTGCTTTTGGTGGTGTTGGACACATGCCTGTCGAGCCTCACACCTGAGATAGTGGTGGTGTTGGTGGTGGTGATTGTTTTGGTGGTGGTTGGTGGTGGTGGTGTGGTGGTGGTGGTGCTTTCGGTGGTGTTGGACACATGCCTGTCGAGCCTCACACCTGAGATAGTGGTGGTGTTGGTGGTGGTGATTGTTTTGGTGGTGTTGGTGGTGGTGGTGGTGCTTTGGTGGTGTTGGACACATGCCTGTCGAGCCTCACACCTGAGATAGTGGTGGTGTTGGTGGGTGGTGATTGTTTTGGTGGTGTTGGTGGTGGTGGTGGTGCTTTGGTGGTGTTGGACACATGCCTGTCGAGCCTCACACCTGAGATAGTGGTGGTGTTGGTGGTGGTGATTGTTTGGTGGTGTGTTGGTGGTGGTGGTGGTGGTGCTTTGGTGGTGTTGGACACATGCCTGTCGAGCCTCACACCTGAGATAGTGGTGGTGTTGGTGGTGGTGATTGTTTTGGTGGTGTTGGTGGTGGTGGTGGTGCTTTGGTGGTGTTGGACACATGCCTGTCGAGCCTCACACCTGAGATAGTGGTGGTGTTGGTGTGGTGATTGTTTTGGTTGGTGGTGGTGGTGGTGGTGCTTTGGTGGTGTTGGACACATGCCTGTCGAGCCTCACACCTGAGATAGTGGTGGTGTTGGTGGTGGTGATTGTTTTGGTGGTGTTGGTGGTGGTGGTGGTGGTGCTTTGGTGGTGTTGGACACATGCCTGTCGAGCCTCACACCTGAGATAGTGGTGGTGTTGGTGGTGGTGATTGTTTTGGTGGTGTTGGTGGTGGTGGTGGTGCTTTGGTGGTGTTGGACACATGCCTGTCGAGCCTCACACCTGAGATAGTGGTGGTGTTGTGGTGGTGATTGTTTTGGTGGTGTTGGTGGTGGTGGTGGTGCTTTGGTGGTGTTGGACACATGCCTGTCGAGCCTCACACCTGAGATAGTGGTGGTGTTGGTGGTGGTGATTGTTTTGGTGGTGTTGGTGGTGGTGGTGGTGGTGCTTTGGTGGTGTTGGACACATGCCTGTCGAGCCTCACACCTGAGATAGTGGTGGTGTTGGTGGTGGTGATTGTTTTGGGGGTGTTGGTGGTGGTGGTGGTGGTGCTTTGGTGGTGTTGGACACATGCCTGTCGAGCCTCACACCTGAGATAGTGGTGGTGTTGGTGGTGGTGATTGTTTTGGTGGTGTTGGTGTGGTGGTGGTTGGTGGTGCTTTGGTGGTGTTGGACACATGCCTGTCGAGCCTCACACCTGAGATAGTGGTGGTGTTGTGGTGGTGATTGTTTTGGTGGTGTTGGTGGTGGTGGTGGTGCTTTGGTGGTGTTGGACACATGCCTGTCGAGCCTCACACCTGAGATAGTGGTGGTGTTGGTGGTGGTGATTGTTTTGGTGGTGTTGGTGTGGTGGTGGTGCTTTGGTGGTGTTGGACACATGCCTGTCGAGCCTCACACCTGAGATAGTGGTGGTGTTGGTGGTGGTGATTGTTTTGGTGGTGTTGGTGGGTGGTTGGTGGTGCTTTGGTGGTGTTGGACACATGCTGTCGAGCCTCACACCTGAGATAGTGGTGGTGTTGGTGGTGGTGATTGTTTTGGTGGTGTTGTGGTGTGGTGGGTGGTGCTTTGGTGGTGTTGGACACATGCCTGTCGAGCCTCACACCTGAGATAGTGGTGGTGTTGGTGGTGGTGATTGTTTTGGTGGTGTTGGTGGTGGTGGTGGGTGCTTTGGTGGTGTTGGACACATGCCTGTCGAGCCTCACACCTGAGATAGTGGTGGTGTTGGTGGTGGTGATTGTTTTGGTGGTGTTGGTGGTGGTGGTGGTGCTTTGGTGGTGTTGGACACATGCCTTGTCGAGCCTCACACCTGAGATAGTGGTGGTGTTGGTGGTGGTGATTGTTTTGGTGGTGTTGTTGGTGGTGGTGGTGCTTTGGTGGTGTTGACACATGCCTGTCGAGCCTCACACCTGAGATAGTGGTGGTGTTGGTGGTGGTGATTGTTTTGGTGGTGTTGGTGGTGGTGGTGGTGCTTTGGTGGTGTTGGACACATGCCTGTCGAGCCTCACACCTGAGATAGTGGTGGTGTTGGTGGTGGTGATTGTTTTGGTGGTGTTGGTGGTGGTGGTGGTGCTTTGGTGGTGTTGGACACATGCCTGTCGAGCCTCACACCTGAGATAGTGGTGGTGTTTGGTGGTGGTGATTGTTTTGGTGGTGTTGGTGGTGGTGGTGGTGCTTTGGTGGTGTTGGACACATGCCTGTCGAGCCTCACACCTGAGATAGTGGTGGTGTTGGTGGTGGTGATTGTTTTGGTGGTGTTGGTGGTGGTGGTGGTGCTTTGGTGGTGTTGGACACATGCCTGTCGAGCCTCACACCTGAGATAGTGGTGGTGTTGGTGGTGGTGATTGTTTTGGTGGTGGTTGGTGGTGGTGGGTGGTGGTGTAGTGGTGCTTTGGTGGTGTTGGACACATGCCTGTCGAGCCTTCACACCTGAGATAGTGGTGGTGTTGGTGGTGGTGATTGTTTTGGTGGTGTTGGTGGTGGTGGTGGTGCTTTGGTGGTGTTGGACAACATGCCTGTCGAGCCTCACACCTGAGATAGTGGTGGTGTTGGTGGTGGTGATTGTTTTGGTGGTGTGGTGGTGGTGGTGGTGGTGCTTTGGTGGTGTTGGACACATGCCTGTCGAGCCTCACACCTGAGATAGTGGTGGTGTTGGTGGTGGTGATTGTTTTGGTGGTGTTGGTGGTGTGGTGGTGCTTTGGTGGTGTTGGACACATGCCTGTCGAGCCTCACACCTGAGATAGTGGTGGTGTTGTGGTGGTGATTGTTTTGGTGGTGTTGGGTGGTGGTGGTGGTGCTTTGGTGGTGTTGGACACATGCCTGTCGAGCCTCACACCTGAGATAGTGGTGGTGTTGGTGGTGGTGATTGTTTTGGTGGTGTTGGTGTGGTGGTGGTGGTGCTTTGGTGGTGTTGGACACATGCCTGTCGAGCCTCACACCTGAGATAGTGGTGGTGTTGGTGGTGGTGATTGTTTTGGTGGTGTTGGTGGTGGTGGTGGTGCTTTGGTGGTGTTGGACACATGCCTGTCGAGCCTCACACCTGAGATAGTGGTGGTGTTGTTGGTGGTGATTGTTTTGGTGGTGTTGGTGGTGGTGGTGGTGGTGCTTTGGTGGTGTTGGACACATGCCTGTCGAGCCTCACACCTGAGATAGTGGTGGTGTTGGTTGGTGGTGATTGTTTTTGGTGGTGTTGGTGGGTGGTGGTGCTTTGGTGGTGTTGGACACATGCCTGTCGAGCCTCACACCTGAGATAGTGGTGGTGTTGGTGGTGGTGATTGTTTTGGTGGTGTTGGTGGTGGTGGTGTGCTTTGGTGGTGTTGGACACATGCCTGTCGAGCCTCACACCTGAGATAGTGGTGGTGTTGGTGGTGGTGATTGTTTTGGTGGTGTTGGTGGTGTGTGGTGGTGGTCTTTGGTGGTGTTGGACACATGCCTGTCGAGCCTCACACCTGAGATAGTGGTGGTGTTGGTGGTGGGTGATTGTTTTGGTGGTGTTGGTGGTTGGTGGTGGTGCTTTGGTGGTGTTGGACACATGCCTGTCGAGCCTCACACCTGAGATAGTGGTGGTGTTGGTGGTGGTGATTGTTTTGGTGGTGGTTGGTGGTGGTGTGGTGGTGCTTTGGTGGTGTTGGACACATGCCTGTCGAGCCTCACACCTGAGATAGTGGTGGTGTTGGTGGTGGTGATTGTTTTGGTGGTGTTGGTGGTGGTGGTGGTGCTTTGGTGGTGTTGGACACATGCCTGTCGAGCCTCACACCTGAGATAGTGGTGGTGTTGGTGGTGGTGATTGTTTTGGTGGTGTTGGTGGTGGTGGTGGTGTGCTTTGGTGGTGTTGGACACATGCCTGTCGAGCCTCACACCTGAGATAGTGGTGGTGTTGGTGGTGGTGATTGTTTTGGTGGTGTTGGTGTTGGTGGTGGTGCTTTGGTGGTGTTGGACACATGCCTGTCGAGCCTCACACCTGAGATAGTGGTGGTGTTGGTGGTGGTGATTGTTTTTGGTGGTGTTGGTGGTGGTGGTGGTGCTTTGGTGGTGTTGGACACATGCCTGTCGAGCCTCACACCTGAGATAGTGGTGGTGTTGGTGGTGGTGATTGTTTTGTGGTGTTGGTGGTGGTGGTGGTGCTTTGGTGGTGTTGGGACACATGCCTGTCGAGCCTCACACCTGAGATAGTGGTGGTGTTGGTGGTGGTGATTGTTTTGGTGGTGTTGGTGGTTGGTGGTGGTGCTTTGGTGGTGTTGGACACATGCCTGTCGAGCCTCACACCTGAGATAGTGGTGGTGTTGGTGGTGGTGATTGTTTTGGTGGTGTTGGTGGTGGTGGTGGTGCTTTGGTGGTGTTGGACACATGCCTGTCGAGCCTCACACCTGAGATAGTGGTGGTGTTGGTGGTGGTGATTGTTTTGGTGGTGTTTGGTGGTGGTGGTGGTGGTGGTGCTTTGGTGGTGTTGGACACATGCCTGTCGAGCCTCACACCTGAGATAGTGGTGGTGTTGGTGGTGGTGATTGTTTTGGTGGTGTTGGTGGTGGTGGTGGTGCTTTGGTGGTGTTGGACACATGCCTGTCGAAGCCTCACACCTGAGATAGTGGTGGTGTTGGTGGTGGTGATTGTTTTGGTGGTGTTGGTGGTGGTGGTGGTGCTTTGGTGGTGTTGGACACATGCCTGTCGAGCCTCACACCTGAGATAGTGGTGGTGTTGTGGTGGTGATTGTTTTGGTGGTGTTGGTGGTGGTGGTGGTGCTTTGGTGGTGTTGGACACATGCCTGTCGAGCCTCACACCTGAGATAGTGGTGGTGTTGGTGGTGATTGTTTTGGTGGTGTGGTGGTGGGTGGTGGTGGTGCTTTGGTGGTGTTGGACACATGCCTGTCGAGCCTCACACCTGAGATAGTGGTGGTGTTGGTGGTGGTGATTGTTTTGGTGGTGTTGGTGGTGGTGGTGGTGCTTTGGTGGTGTTGGACACATGCCTGTCGAGCCTCACACCTGAGATAGTGGTGGTGTTGGTGGTGGTGATTGTTTTGGTGTGTGGTGGTGGTGGTGGTGGTGGTGCTTTGGTGGTGTTGGACACATGCCTGTCGAGCCTCACACCTGAGATAGTGGTGGTGTTGGTGGTGGTGATTGTTTTGGTGGTGTTGGTGGTGGTGGTGGTGGTGCTTTGGTGGTGTTGGACACATGCCTGTCGAGCCTCACACCTGAGATAGTGGTGGTGTTGGTGGTGGTGATTGTTTTGGTGGTGTTGTTGGTTGGTGGTGGTGCTTTGTGGTGTTGGACACATGCCTGTCGAGCCTCACACCTGAGATAGTGGTGGTGTTGGTGGTGGTGATTGTTTTGGTGGTGTTGGTGGTGGTGGTGGTGCTTTGGTGGTGTTGGACACATGCCTGTCGAGCCTCACACCTGAGATAGTGGTGGTGTTGGTGGTGGTGATTGTTTTGGTGGTGGTGGTGGTGGTGGTGGTGGTGCTTTGGTGGTGTTGGACACATGCCTGTCGAGCCTCACACCTGAGATAGTGGTGGTGTTGGTGGTGGTGATTGTTTTGGTGGTGTTGGTGGTGGTGGTGGTGGTGCTTTGGTGTGTTGGACACATGCCTGTCGAGCCTCACACCTGAGATAGTGGTGGTGTTGGTGGTGGTGATTGTTTTGGGTGGTGTTGGTGTTGGTGGTGGTGCTTTGGTGGTGTTGGACACATGCCTGTCGAGCCTCACACCTGAGATAGTGGTGGTGTTGGTGGTGGTGATTGTTTTGGTGGTGGGTGGTGGTGGTGGTGCTTTGGTGGTGTTGGACACATGCCTGTCGAGCCTCACACCTGAGATAGTGGTGGTGTTGGTGGTGGTTTTTGTATTGGTTTTGGTGGTGTTGGTGTGGTGTGGTGTGCTTTTGTGGTGTTGGACACATGCCTGTCGAGCCTCACACCTGAGATAGTGGTGGTGTTGGTGGTGGTGATTGTTTTGGTGGTGTTGGTGGTGGTGGTGGTGCTTTGGTGGTGTTGGACACATGCCTGTCGAGCCTCACACCTGAGATAGTGGTGGTGTTGGTGGTGGTGATTGTTTTGGTGGTGGTGGTGGTGTTGGTGGTGGTGGTGTGCTTTGGTGGTGTTGGACACATGCCTGTCGAGCCTCACACCTGAGATAGTGGTGGTGTTGGTGGTGGTGATTGTTTTGGTGGTGTGGTGGTGGTGGTGGTGCTTTGGTGGTGTTGGACACATGCCTGTCGAGCCTCACACCTGAGATAGTGGTGGTGTTGTGTGGTGATTGTTTTGGTGGTGTTGGTGGTGGTGGTGGTGCTTTGGTGGTGTTGGACACATGCCTGTCGAGCCTCACACCTGAGATAGTGGTGGTGTTGGTGGTGGTGATTGTTTTGGTGGTGTTGGTGTTCGTGGTGGTGGTGCTTTGGTGGTGTTGGACACATGCCTGTCAAGCCTCACACCTGAGATAGTGGTGGTGTTGGTGGTGGTGATTGTTTTGGTGGTGGTGGTGGTGGTGGTGGTGGTGGTGCTTTGGTGGTGTTGGACACATGCCTGTCGAGCCTCACACCTGAGATAGTGGTGGTGTTGGTGGTGGTGATTGTTTTGGTGGTGTTGGTGGTGGTGTTGGTGCTTTGGTGGTGTTGGACACATGCCTGTCGAGCCTCACACCTGAGATAGTGGTGGTGTTGGTGGTGGTGATTGTTTTGGTGGTGTTGGTGGTGGTGGTGGTGCTTTGGTGGTGTTGGACACATGCCTGTCGAGCCTCACACCTGGAGATAGTGGTGGTGTTGGTGGTGGTGATTGTTTTGGTGGTGTGTGGTGGGGTGGTGGTGGTGCTTTGGTGGTGTTGGACATATGCCTGTCGAGGCCTCACACCCTGAGATAGTGTGTGGTGTTGTGGTGGTGATTGTTTTGTGTGGTGGTGTGTGTGGTGGTGGTCTTTGGTGGTGTTGGAACCATGCTGTGTCGAGCCTCACCACCTGAAAGATAGTGGTTGTGTGGTGGGAGTGGCCGGTGATTGTTTTGGTGTCCCCGGTTGTGTGGTATGAGTTCGGTGGTGGCTATTGTATTTGTGTGCTTGGGCACTACAGTTGCTCGCGCCTGCGCTCTATGGTGCTGTTGTGGTGGTGATTGCTCTGATTGGTGGTGGTTGGATGTTATTTGGTGATGTGCTTTTCAGGGTGGTGTGTTTGGACCCCATGCCTGTCGCGCGCGTCACATGTGCGCTCGTTGCGCGTGTGTTGTGCTGTTTTGGTGTGTTTGGTGTCAGTTGTAGTTAGGACTGCTTGGATTGGTGCTCTTGGGGTGTCTTGGTGTGACCCCCCTTTCGCGAGCCTTACACCCCTGCCTCGGTCGTCGTCGTTGTTGGGTGCATGTTTTGGTGTGTTCGTGTGTGGTTGTCTTGTCTGGTTATGGACCCCTGTGTGCATGATCTTGAAGTGGGTGTTGACATGTGTGGGACGGTGTTGGTGGTGGTTGGTTGGGTCGGGCGCGGATGGTTGGTGGTGGTGGCCCCCTGTGCGCTCTTGGATAGTGTGGTGGTGTTGGTGTGGTGGATTGTTTTGGTGTGTGCTGGTGTCGGTGTACGGTGTTGTGCCTTGTGGGACACCTGGTGTGCCATGCGAGCTCACACCCTTGTCCCAGCCTTTTCCCCCCTCGCTGTTGGTTTGTTGTGGGGTGCTGGTGGGTAACCCCGAGATCGGAGTGGTGGGGTGGTGCTTTTGGGTGGTGTTGGCCACATGCCCTCTCTGCTCGACCCTGCTTCGCGCCTCCCTCACACCCTGAGATCAGTGGTGCTTGAAAGGTGGTGGCTTGTTTTTGGTAGTGGTGTGTAATGGTTATCGGTGTTGGTGGTCGCTTTGGGTGGTGTATCTGGCGGGGGCGGCGCCCATCCTAATGCGTCAGCCTTCCGAGCCTCCCCCACCTGAGATAGTGTGTGATTTGGTGGTGGTGATTTGTTTGGGTTGCTGTTTGGTGGTGGTGGTGGTCGACTGTTGGTGTAGTGGGACTGTTGACAAATGCTGTCTGGGAGACCCTTAACACTGAGATAGTGAGTGGGTGTGTGTTGGGAGGTTGGTGGTGAAGAACGTTATAGAATCGGTGGTGGTTGTTAAAAGGGTAAGGATGAGAGCGTGGTGTGTTGGAAACAAAACTGTTAAAATACGCGTGCATGAAGAGATTGTTTTAGCATGTCTACGCAGCCTCACACCTTGAGATAGTGGTGTTGGTTGGGTGATGTTTTGTTTAGGTGGTAGGTGGTGGGTGGGTGCTCTTGGTTGTGGACACATTGCCTGGTCGGAGTACAGCTTCGGTGAGATGAGTTGACTAGCTGTTGTGTGGTGGTTGACTGGCGTGGTTGTATGGTGTATGCGGTGAGTGGCTTTCGTAGTGTTGGACGAGCCTCTCGAGCCTCACACCCTGAGGATGTGTGGTCCTCTTGTGTGTTGGACACCATTTGGTCACACCTGGTTGGGAGGTGATTGTTTTGGTGGTGGTTGCTGGTGGCTTTGGTCGGTGTGGTGGTGCCTTTGGTGGTGCTTGGAGAAGTGGTGGTGTTACATGCATGTATCCTGTCGCAAGAGATGAGTGGTGGTGTTGGTGAGCCTATTGTTTTCGCCCTGGTGTGTGGTGGTGTTGGGTGGTGGGTGCTTTGTGACACCTGGCCTGTTCGAGATTAGTGGTGTGTTTTGTAGGTTGGTATTGTTTTGGGGGTGTTCGCGTGTTGTTGGTTGGTGCTTTGGTGGGTGTTGGCAGATGCCTGTCGCCCACACCTGAGATAGTGGTGGTGGTAGGTGGTGTAGATGTCGTTTTTGGTGTGTTGAGTGGTGTTGGTGGTGGTGATTGTATTTGGTCGGCGGTGTTGGTGGTGTGGTGCCTTTGGTGGTGATTGGACAGATGCCCCTGTCGAAAGTCCTCAACACCTGAGATAGTCGTGGTGTTGTGTGGTGTGATTGTTTTTGTGCGGTACTAGTGCGTGTGGTCGGTGGTGCTTGGTGTGTTGGACACAGTGCCTGTCGAGTTGCCTCACACCTGATATAGTGGTGTGTTGGACACATGCCTGTCAGCCTCACACCTGAGATCAGTCGGTAGTGTTAAGGTGTGTGATTGTTTGTTGTGGACAGTGTGCTGTTGTGCTTTGGTGGTTGTTGCGACATAATTGCCGTCTGAGCCTCACACTGAGATAGTGGTGTGTTGTTAGCGTGACGGTAGACATAAATGTTTTGAGTAGGAATGTTGTGCGCTCCTTGGTGGTGTTGGACCTGCCTGTCCGAGCCTCAACTGAGATATTGTGGTGTTGTTGGTGCTGATTGTCTTGTCGTGTTGTGTTGGTGCGTTGTCTTGGTGGTGTCGGACAATGGCCTGTTGAATGCCTCACACTCTGAGTAGTGTTGGTGTTGGAGATTATGTTTGGGGTGATGGTGTTGTTGTGCGTGCTTTGTGGTGGGTACACAGTGCCTTCGAGGCCTCACACCTGATATAGTTGTGGTGTGTCGAGTAAGATAGATTGATAATTTAGTAAGATGTAAGGGTGGTGTTGTGGTGGTATGTGTGTGGTGGTGTGTGCTTTGGTGGTGTTGGGACGATCCGTGTCGATTCCTTCACACCTGGAGATAGTCGTGCATAGTGATTGGTGAGTGGTGATTTTTTGGTGGTAACATGATAATAAGGGTGGTGTGCTTTGGTAGTGTGGACAAATGCCTGGTCGGAGCTCACACTGATTAGCTGGTTGGTGTGGCCACATGCGCTGTCGAGGTGATTCGCTTTTTGTGTGGTGGTGGTGGTGGGTTGGTGGTGGGCTTGGTGGTGTTGGGCGACCACGCACGGGGTCAGAGAGGGCGCTTCTAAGCACACCTAATAGTGGTGGTGTTGGTGGTGT
>JAJSRW010001046.1:0-27500 GCA_022414725.1 Microglena sp. YARC
AAGAAATGCATGAAACGTACTATTGAAATCGTGTGTGTGTGTGTGTGTGTGTAGTAACCGTGGTACCAAAGGAAAAAGCAATGGGAAACGTACAATGGAAATTGTGTGTGTTGTGTGTGTGCAGTCGGCCGTGGGTTAAAACCAAAGGAATGCATGTGAACGTACATGGAAACGTTGTGTGTGTGTGTGTGTTGTAGTAACGTGGGTACCTAAGGAAATGCATGGAAACGTACACTGAGAACGTTGTGGTGTGTGTGTGTGTGTGTGTCGTAGTAAGCGTGGGTACAAGGAAAGAATGGGAAGCGTACAATTGGAAACGTGTGTTGTGTGTGTGTGTGTGTAGTAACTGGGTACCTAGGAAATGCATGGAAAACATACATGGAAACATGTGTGTGTGTGTGTGTATTAGTACGTAGGTACAAGAAATGCACTGGAAACGTAATTGGAAGTGTGTGTGTGTGTGTGTGTACGTAACGTGGCGTACCAAAGGAAGAATCATGGAAACGTAAACATGGAAACGTCGTGTGTGTGTGGTGTGATGTAGTAAGCGTGGGAAGAAATGCATGGAAACTGTACAATGGAACACGTGTGGTGTGTGTGTGGTGTGTGTGTGTAGTAACCGTGGGTACCAGGAATGCATGGAAACGTTGACATGAAACGGTTGTGTGTGGTGTGTGTTAGTAAACGTGGGTACCAAGGAAATGCATGGAACGTACATGGAAACGTGTGGGTGTTGGTGTGTGTGGTATGTAGTAACGTGGTACCAAGGAAATGCATGAAACGTACATGGAAACGTGTGTGTGTCGTGTTGTGTGTTTTGTGTGTAGTAACGTGGGTACCAAAGGATATGCGAGTGGAAACGTACATGGGAAACCGTGTGTGTGTGTGTGTGTGTGTAGTAACGTGGGTACTAAGGAAAATGCATGAAACGTACATGGAAATCGTGTGTGTGTGTGTGTGTGTAGTAACGTGGGTGACCAGGAATAGAATGGAAAACGTACAATGAAACGATGTGTGGTTGTTTTGTGTGTGTGCATTAACGTGGGTACCTAAGAAATGCATGGAAACGTACATGGAAACGGTGTGTGTGTGTGGTGTGTGTGTAAGTAACGTGGGTACCAAGAAATGCATGGAAACGTACCATGGAAACGTGTGTGTGTGTGTGTGTGTGTAGTAACGTGGGTACCAAGGAAATGCATGGAAACGTACATGGAAACGTGTGTGTGTGTGTGTGTGTGTAGTAACGTGGGTACCAAGGAAATGCATGGAAACGTACATGGAAACGTGTGTGTGTGCTGTGTGTGTGTGAGTTAACGTGGGTAATCGCAAGGAAAAGAATGGAAACGTACAATGGATAACGTGTGTGTGTGGTGTGTGTGTAGTAACGTGGGTACCAAGGAAAAGAATGGAAACGTACATGGAAACGTGTGTGTGTGTGTGTGTGTGTAGTAACGTGGGTACCAAGGAAAAGAATGGAAACGTACATGGAAACGTGTGGTGGTGTGTGTGTGTGTAGTAACGTGGTACCAAGGAAAAGAATGGAAACGGACCATGGAAACGTGTGGTGTGTGTGTGTGTAGTAACGTGGGTACAAAGAAATGCATGGAAACGTACATGGAAACGTGTGTGTGTGTGTGGTGTGTGTGTAGTAACGTGGGTACACGGAATGCATGGGAAAACGTACATGGAAACTTGTGTGTGTGTGTGTGTGGTGTGTAGTAACGTGGTACCGAAGGAAATGCATGGAAACGTACATCGGAATCGTGTGTGTGTGTGTGTGTGTAGTAACGTGGTACCAAGGAAAAGAATGGATAACGTTACATGAAACATGTTGGTGTGTTTGTGTGTGTGCAGTAACGTGGGTAGCCAGGAAATGCATGGAAACGTACTGGAACGTGTGTTGTGTGTGTGTGTGTGTGTAGTAACGTGGGTACCAGGAAATGCATGGCAAACGTACATGAAACGTGTGTGTGTGTGTGTGTGTGTAGTAATTTGGGTAACCGAAGGAAAAGAATGTAAAACGTACAATGGAGAACCGTGGTGTGTGTGTGTGTGTGTGTGTGTGTAGTAACGTGGGTACCAACAGGAAATGCATGGAAACGTACCTGGAAACGTGTGGTGTGTGTGTGTGTGTAGTACGTGGGTACCAAGGAAATGCATGGAAACGTACATGGAAAACGATGTGTGTGTGTGTGGTGTGTAGTAACGGGGTCCAAGAAAGCATGGAAACGCTGGAAAACGGTGTGTGTGTGTGTGTGTGTAGTGAACGTGGGTACAAGGAAAAGAATGGAAACGTACTGGAACGTGTGTGTGTGTGTGTGTGTAGTACAGTGGGTACCTAAGGAAATGCAGTGGAACCGTACATGGAAACTGTGTGTGTGTGTGTGTGTGTAGCAACGTGGTACCAAGGAAATCATGCATGGAAACGTTACATGGAAATGTGTGTGTGTTGTGTGTGTAGTAACGGGGTACCAAAGGAAATGCATGGAAACAACATGAAACGTGTGTGTGTGTGTGTGTTGTAGTAAGCGTGGGTACCTAATGAAATGCTATGGAAAACGTACATTGGATGAAACATTGTGGTGTGTGTGTGGGTAGTAACTGTGGGTACCAAGGGATAATCAGTGGAAAACGTACATGGAACGTGTTGTGTGTGTGTTGTGTGTGTTTAGTAACGTGGGTACCAAGGAGAATGCAATGGAACTCTGGAAACGTGTGTGTTGTGTGTGTGTTAGTAACGTGGGACAGGAAATGCATGAAACATACATGGATAACGTGTGTGTGTGTGTGTGTGTGTAGTAACGTGGTAACCAAGGAAATTGCATGAAACGTACATGGAAACATGTGTGTGTGGTTGTGTATAACGTGGGTACCAAGGAATGCATGGAATTCATGGGATAAGTGTGTGTGTGTGTGTGTGTGTTAGTAGACGTGGGTACCAAGTGATAATGCATGGAATACGTACATGGAAACATAGTGTGTGTGTGTGCTGTAAGTAACTGTGGGCAAGGAATATGCATGGGACATATGGAACGTGTGGTGGTGTGTTTGTAGTAACGTGGGTACAAGGAAATGCAGTGAACGTACTATGGAACATGTTGTGTGTGTGTGTAACGGGGTACAAGGAAATGCATGGAAACGTACATGGAAACGTGTGTGTGTGTTGGGTGTGTGTGTAGGTAAAGTGGTCCAAGGAAAAGGAATGGAAAACGTACATGAAACGTGTGTGTGTTGTGTGTGTGGTGTAGTAACGTGGGTACTCAAGTGAAATCATGGTAAAGCGTACAATGGAATTCGTGTGTCGTGTGTGGTGTGTGTATAACGTGGGTACGCAAGGAGGAACGTACATGGAAACATGTGTGTGTTTGTGTGTGTGCAGGTAGCGTGGGTACCGAAGGAAACTGCATGGAAACTACAATGGGAAACGTGTGTGTGTGTGTGTGCTGTGGTGTAGTAACGTGGGTACCAAGAAATGCATGAAACGTACTATGGAAACGTGTTGTGTGTGTGTGTTGTGTAGTAAATGTGGTACCATAAGGAAATGCATGGAAACGTAACATGGAACGTGTGTGTGTGTGGTGTTGTGTAGTAACGTGGGTACCAAGGAATGCATTGAAACATACATGGAACGTGTGTGTGTGTGTGTGTAGTACCGTTGGTACCAAGGAAAATGCAATGAAACGTACATGGAAACGTGTTGATGTGTGTGTGTGTGTATGTAGTAACGTGGGTACCAAAGGAAATGCATGGAAAAGTAATGTAAACGTGTGTGTGTGTGTTGTGTGGTTGTGTGTATAACGTGGTAACCAAGGAAATGCATGGAAACGTACATAAACTGTGTGTGTGTGTGTTTGTGTAAGGGTACCAAGGAATATGCATTCAACGACGATACAGGGAATCGTGTGTGATGTGTGTTGTGTGTAGTAACGGAGGACAAGGAAAAGAATGGAAACGTACATGAAAACTATTGTGTGTTGTGTGTTGCAGTAACGTGGGTAACCAAGGAAATGCATGGAAACGTACATGGAAACGTGTGTGGTGTTGTGTGTGTGTAGTAAAAAGTGGGTACAAGGAAAAATGCATTAGGAAACGTACAGTGGAAACGGTGTGTGTGTGTGTGTGTGTGTAGTAACTGTGGTACCAAGGAAATGCATGGAAATCGTACATGGAAACGTGTTGTGTGTGTGTGTGGTGTGTAGTAACGTGGGTACCAGGAAATGCATGGAAACCGGTACATGGAAACGTGTTGTGTGTGTGTGTGTGTGAGTAAGGGGTACAAAAGGAAAAGAATGGAAACGTACATGAGAACGTGTTGTGTGTGTGTGTGTTGGTAGTAACGTGGGTACCTAAGGAAAAGAAATGGAAACGTACATGGAAATCGGTGTGTGTGGTGTGTGTGTGTAGTAACGGGGTACCAAGGAAAGAAATGGAAACTGTACATGGAAAGCTGTGTGTGTGTGGTGTGTGTGTAGTAACGTGGGTACAAGGAAAGAAATTGGAAAACGAACAATGGGAAGTTGTGTTGTGTGGTGTGTGTACAAGTGGTACCAAGGAAATGCATGGAAACGTACATGGAAACTGTGTGTGTTTTGTGTGTGCAGTAACGTGGTACCAAGAAATGCAATGGAAAACGTACATGGAAACGTGTGTGTGTGTGTGTGTGTGTGTAGTAACGTGGGTACCAAGGAAATGCATGGAAACGTACATGGAAATCTGTGTGTGTGTGTGTGTGTGTAGTAACGTGGGTACCAAAAGAAAAGAATGGAAACGTACAGATAACGTTGTGTGTTTGTGTGTGTGCAGTAACGTGGTACCAAGGAAAGCATGGAAACGTACATGGAAACGTGTGGGTGTGGTGTGTGTGGTAGTAGACGTGGGTACCAAGGAAATGCATGGAAACGTACATGGAAACGTGTGTGTGTGTGTGTGGTGTAGTACGTGTGTACCTAAGGAAAAGAATGGAAACGTACATGGAAACGTGTGTGTGTTGTGTGTGTGTGTGGTAGTAACGTGGGACAAGAAATGCATGGAAATCGTACATTGGAAACGTGTGTGGTTTGTGTGTGTATAAACGTGGAGTACCAATGGAAATGCATGGAAGACGTACAGTGGAAACATGTGTGTGTGTGTGTGGTGTATGTAAAACTGTGTACCTAAGATGCTATGGAAACGTACATGTGAAACGTGTGTGTTGTGTGTGTGTGTAGTAACTGTGGGGTACCAAGAAAAGAATGGAAAACGACATTGGAAACGATGTGTGTGTGTGTGTGTGTGTAGTAACGTGGTACCAAGAAAAAGAATGGAATACGTACATGGCAAACGTGTGTGTGGGTGTGTGTGGTAGCATACGTGGGTTACCGAAGGAAATGCATGGAAACGTACATGGAAATTGTTATGGTGTGTGTGTGTATAAGTGGGTACCAGAAATGCATGGAAACGTACATAGGAAACGTGTGTGCTTGTATTAGTAACGTGGGTACCCAAGGAAATGCATGGAAATACGTCATAGAAACGTGTGTGTTGTGTGGTTGTGTGTGTAGTAACGTGGGGTACCAAAGGAAATGCATGGAAACGTAAATGGAAACGTGTGTGTTGTGTGTGTGTGTATGTAACGTGGGTACCAAGGAAATGCAATGGAAACGTACATGGAAACGTGTGTCGTGTGTGTGTGTTGTAGTAACGTGGGGTACCAAGGAAAAGAAGGAAACGACATGAATTGTGTGTGTGTAGTGTCTCGTGTACCAATGGAAATGCATGAAACGTACATGAAACGTGTGTTGTGTGTGTGTGTGTGTAGTAAACGTGGTACCAAGGAAATGCATGGAAAACGTAACATGGAAACGGTGTGTGTGTGTGTATGTAGTAACGTGGGTACCAAGGAAAATGCATGAAACGTAATTGGAAACGGTGTGTTGGCTGGTGTGTGTAGTAACGTGGGTACCAAGGAAATTGCATGGAAACGTACATTGATAACGTGTGTGTGTGTGTGTGTGAATGTAGTAACGGTGGTACAGAAGGAAATGCATGGAAAACGTACATGGAAACGTTGTGTGTGGTGTGTTGTGTTTGTAGAACGTGGTACCAAGGAATGCATGGAAACGTACAATGGAAAAACGTGTGTGTGTGGTGTGTGTGTTAGAACGTGGGTACCAAGGAATGCATGGAAACGTTACAATGGATAACGTGTGTGTGTGTGTGTGGGGTATGTAGTAACGGGTACAAGGAAAGTGCATGGAAACGGTACATGGAAACGGTGTGTGTGTGTTGTGTGTGTGTTGGTTAGTAACGTGGGTGACCGGAATATGCATGAACGTACATGGAAACGTGTGTGTTGTGGTGTGTTGTGTGTAGGTATACGTGGTACCAAGGAAATGCATGGAATACGTACACATGGATATCGTGTGTGTTGTGTGTGTGTGTTATGTAAGCTGTGGGTACCAAGGAAAGAATGGTGAAAAAGTAATTGGAAACATGTGGTGTTTGTGTGTGTGCAGTAACGTGTGTACCAAGGAAATGCATGGAAACGTACATGAACGTGTTGTGTTGTGTGTGGTGGGTGTGTGTTAGTAACGTGGGTACCAAGGAAATGCATGGAAACGTACAGTGGAGAACGTGTGGTGTGTGTTGGTGTGTGTGTGTAGTAACTGTGGGTACCGAAGAAATGCATGGATAAACAGTACATGAAACGTGTTGTGTGGTTGTGTGTGTGTAGTAACTGGGTACTCAATGGAAAAAGAAGGAAACGTACATGGAAACGTTGTGTGTGGGTGTGTGTAGTACGTGGGTACAAGAAAAAGAATTGAAACGTAGATGAAACGTGTGTGTGTGTGTGTGGTTGTAGTTAACGTGGGTATCACAGGAAATGCAACTGGAAACGTACATGGAAATGTGTGTGTGTGTTCGTGGTGTGTAGTAACGTGGGTACCAAGGAAATGCATGGAAAACAGTACATGGAAACCTGTGTGTGTGTGTTGTAGTAACGTGGGTTAACCAAGAATGCATGGAAAACGTTCATATGAGAACGTGTGTGTGTGTGTGTGGTGTGTGTGTAGTAACGGTGGGTACCGGAAGGAAATGCATGGAAACGTGTAGCAATGGAGACCTGTGTGTGGTGTGTGTGTGTTTAGAACGTGGGTACCAAAGGAAAGCATTGGAAACGTAACATGGATAACGTTGTGTGTGTTGTGTGTGTGTAGAAGTGGGTACCAAGGAAAAGAAATGGAAACGTACACTGGTAAATTGTGTGTGTTTGTTGTGTGCAGTAGCGTGGGTAACAAGGAAATGCATGGAAACGTACAATGGAAAACGTGTGTGGTGTTGTTGTGTTGTGTAGTAACGTGGGTCCGAAGAAATGCATGGAAAAGGGGGTACAGGAAACGTGTGTGTGTGTGTGTGTGTGTGTGTAAGTAACGTGGGTACCAAGGAAAGAATGGAAACGTACATGGAAACGTGTGTTGTGTGTGTGTGTAGTAACGTGGGTACAAAGAAATGCAGAAACAACAGGAAACACGTGTGTGTGTGTGTGTATGTAGTAACATGGTACCAAGGAAGATCATGAAACGTAATTGAACGTGTGTGTTGTGTGTGTAGTAACGTGGGTGACCAAGGAAATGCAATGGAAACGTACATGGAAACGTTGTTGTGTGTGTGTTATTAGTAAACGTGGGTACAAGAAATGCATGGAAACTAACATGGAAACGTGTGTGTGTGTGTGGTGTGTTGTGTAGTAACGTGGTACCAAGGAATGCATTGGAAACGTACATGGAAACGTGTGTGTGTGTGTTGTGTGTGTAGTACGTGTGGTACCAAAGGAAATGCATTGGAAACGTAACATTGGAAACGTGTGTGTGTGTGGTGTGTGTAGTAATGTAACGTGGGTACCAAGATAATGCATGGAAAACGTACATGGAAACGTGTGGTGTGTGTTGTGTGTGTGTGTAGTACGTGGGTACCTAAGGAAATGCATGGAAACGTACATTGGAGAACGTGTGTGGGGTGTGTGTGTGTGTGTAGTAATACGTGGTACCAAGGAAATGCATGGAAAACGTAACAATGGAATCGTGTGTGTGTGTGTGTGTGTAGTAACGTGGGTACCTAAGGAAAAGAATGGTAAACGTAGCATGGAAACATGTGTGTGTTTTGGTGTGCTGTGGCAGTAATCGTGGGACAAGGTAAATGCATGGAAACGTACATGGAAAACGTGTGTGTGTGTGTGTGTGTGTGTAGTAGACGTGGGTAAACCAAGGAAAATGCGATGGAATACGTACATGGACGTTTGTGTGTGTGTGGTTGTGTGTGTAGTAGACGTGGGTAGCAGCAAGGAAATGGCATGGAAACGTAACATGGAAACGTGTGTGTGTGTGTGGTGTGTAGTAACGTGGGTACCTAAGGAATCAATGGAAAACGTAACATGGAAACGTGTGGTGTGTGTGTGTGTGTAGTAAAACGTGGTACCAAAGGAAAAGAAATGGAAAACGTACAGGAAACGTGTTGTGGTGTGTGTGTGTAGTAACGTGGTACCAAGGAAAAGATATGGAAACGTATCAGTGGAAACGTGTGTGTGTGTGGTGTGTGTGTAGTAATCGTGGGTATAACGAGAAAAGCAATGGAAACGTAACAATTGGAATTCGTGTGTGTGTGGTGTGTGTGTGTAGTATACGTGGTGTACCAGGAAAAGAATGGAAACGTTACATGGAAACGTGTGTGTGTGGTGTGTGTATAACAGTGGGTAACAAAGAAGTGCAAGACGTACCATGGAAACGTGTTGTGTGTGTGGTGTGTGTGGTAGTAACCGTGGGTACCAAGGAAATGCCAGGAAGACGTACCATAGGAAACGTGTGTTGTGTGTGTGGGTGTTAGTAACGTGGTACAAGAAATGCATGGAAACGACATGGAATCGTTGTGGTGTGTTGTGTGTTAGTAACGTGGGTACCAAGAAAAGATGGAAACGTACAATGAAACATGTGTGTGTTTGTGTGTTGTGCAGTAACGTGGTACCAAGAAAATGCATGGAAAACCGTACATGGAACGTGTGGTGTTGTGTGTGTGTGTGTGTAGTAACGTGGTACCAAGGAAATGCATGGAAACGTACAGGGAAACGCGTGTGTGTGTGTGTGGTGTGTAGTAATTTGGGTACCTAAGGAAAAGAATGTAAACCGTTACATATGGAAACGTGTGTGTGTGTGTGTGTGTTGTTGGTGTAGTAACGTGGGTACCTAAGGAAATGCATGTGAAAACGTACATGAAACGTGTGTGTGTGTGTGTTGTAAGTACGTGGTACGAAGGAAATGCAATGGAAACGTACATGGAAACATGTGTTGTGTGGTGTGTAGTAACGGGTAACGAAGGAAAATGCATGGAAAACGTACATGGAAACGTTGTGTGTGTGGTGTTGTGTATTAACGTGGGTACCAAAGGAAAAGAATGGAAACGTACATGGGAACGTGTGTGTGTGTGTGTGAGGTGTAGTAAACGTGTGGTACCAAAGGAAATGCATGGAAACGTAAAATTGGAAACGTGTTGTGTGTGTGTGTGTGGTGTAGCAAACGTGGTTACGCTAAGGAAATGCATGGAAACGTACATGGAAATGTGTGTGTGGTGTTGTGTTGTAAGTAACGTGGGTACCAAGGAAATGCATGGAAACGTACAATGGAAACGTGTGTGTGTGGTGTATAGTTGTAAGACGTGGGTGACCTGAAGGAAATGCATGGAATAGCGTTCAAAGAAAAACGTTGTGGTGTGTGTGTGTGTGTGTGGTTAGTAAGTGGTACCAAGGGAAAATTGCATGTGAAACGTACATGGAAACGTGGTGTGTGTGGTTTGTGTGTAGTAGTGTGGGTACCAAGGAAATGCTGGAAACGTGACAATTGGAAAAACGTGTGTGTGTCGGTGTGTGTGGTATGTAACGTGGGTACCAAGGAAATGCAATGGAACGGACATGGAAACGGGTGTGTGTGTGTGTGTGTGTGGTGTAGTAATCGTGGTAACCAAAGAAATGCATGGAAACGACATGGATAACGTGTCGTGGTGGTGGTGTGTGTAATAACGGGGGTAACCAAGGAAAAGAATGGAAACGTACATGGAAACGTGTGTGTGTGTGTGTGTGTGTGTGGTATAACGTGGGTACCAAGGAAATGCCATGGAAACGTACAATGGAAACGTGTGTGTGTGTGTATGTAGTAACGGGGTACCAAGAAATGCATGGAAACGTCATAGAAACGTGTGTGTGTGGTGGTGTGTGTGTGTAGTAAACGTGGGTACCAAGGAAATGCAATGGAAACGTACATGGAAACGTGTGTGTTGTGTGTTGTGTGTGTAGTAACGTGGGTACAAGGAAAATTGCATGTGGATAACGTACATGGAAACTGGTGTGTGTGTGTGTGTGTGTAACGTGGGTACCAAGGAAAAAGAAATGGAACGTAGCAATTGGAAAAGCGTGTGTGTGTGTGTTGTTGTAGTAAGTGGGTACTTAAGGAAAAGAATGGAAACGTCATGGAAACGTGTGGTGTTTGTGTGTGTGGTGTGTAAGCAACGTGGGAACCAAGAAATGCATGGAAACGTACATGGAAACGTGTGTGTGTGTGTGTGTGTGTAGTAACGTGGGTACCAAAGGAAAAATGCATGGAAACGTAAACATGGAAACGTGTGGTGTGTGTGTGTGTGTAAACGGGTACCAAGGAAATCAATGGATAACGTACATGGAAACATATGTGTGTGTGTGTGTTAAGGGTAGTTAACGTGGGTACCAAGGAAATGCATTGGGAAACGTACATGGAAACGTGTGTGTGTGTGTGTGTGTGTAGTTGCGTGAACGTGGGCCAAGGAAAAGAATGGAAACGACATGGAAACCGGTGTTTGTGTGTGTGTGTGTGTAAATAACGTGGGTACCAAGAAAAGATGGAAACGTACATGGAAACGTGTGTGTGTGTGTGTGTGTGTAGCAACGTGGGTACAAGGAAATGCATGGAAAGTACATGGAAATGTTGTGTGGTGTGTTGTGTGTATACGTGGGTAACCAAGAAAATGCATGAGAAACGTACATTTTACGTGTGTTGTGTGGTATGTAGTACGTGGGTACAAAGGAAATGCATGAAACGTACATGGAAACTGTGTGTGGTTGTGTGTGTGTGTGTGCAAGTAACGTGGGTACCAAGGAAATGCATGAAACGTACATGGAAACGTGTGTGGTGTGGTGTGTGTGGTTATAACGGGTGAACCAAGAAATGCCATGGAAACGTACATGAAACGTTGTGTGTGTGGTGGTAGTAACGTGGGTACCAAGGAAAAATGGCATGGAAAACGTGGTGGGGTATGTAGTATGGATACCAAGTTGTGTGTGTGTGTGTTGTGTGTAGTAACGTGGGCTACTCAAGGAGGCCATGGAAAACGTACATGGCGAAGACGTGTGTGCATGAAACGTACATGGAAACGTGTAAGTGTGTGAACGTTGTAAGTAACGTGATGTGTGTGGCAATGGAAACGTGGGTGTGTGTATGCATGAAAACCGTAACATCGGAGCAAACTTGTGTGTGTGTGTGTGTGTGTGTGTGTATGTAGTAACGTGAGGTACCAAGGAAAATGCAGTAACGGGGTACTCTGACAAGGAAATGCAGTGGAAACGTACATTAAAACGTGTGTGTGTGGTGTGTTGTGTGTGTGTGTGGGTAGAACGTGGGTAAGAAGGAAATGCATTGGAAACGTACATGGAAACGTGTGTGTGTGTGTGTGTGTAGTAACGTGGGTACAAAGGATGGCGAAAGTACATGGAAACGTGTGTGTGTGTGTGTGTTTACGTGGAACCAAGGAAAAGAATGGAAACGTACATGGAAACATGTGTGTGTTGTGTGTGTGTGCAGTAACGTAGGTACCCGAAGGAAATGCATGGGGTACATGGAAACGGTGTGTGTGTGTGTTGTGTGTGTGTAGTAACGTGGTTAAAGAAATGCATGAAAACGTACATGGAAACGTGTGTGTGTGTGGGTGTGTAGTAACGTGTAGAACTATGAGGAAAAGAAGATGACGTACATGGAGTGTGTGTGTGTGTGTGGGTGTAGTAACGTGGTACCAAGAAAAGGAAATGCATGGAAAACGTACATGGATAACGTGTGTGTGTGTTGTGTGTAGTAAACGTTGGTACCAAGGAAAATGCATGATGGAAACGTACATGGAAACGTGGTGTGTGTGTGTGTGTGTTAAACGTTGGGGTACCAAGAAAATTGGATGGAAACGTACATGGGAAACGTGTGTGGTTGTGTGTGTGCTGTAGTAACGTGGGTAGCCCAATTGGACAGCATGGAAACAGGACATAGGGATAACGTGGTGTGTGTGTTGGGTGTGGTATAACGTGGGTGACCAAGAAATGTGTGCAAATAACGTGACATGGAAGATGTGGTGTTTGATAATGTGGTGTTTGTTGGTAGTAACCTACATGGAAACGTGAACAGTGTGCCACCAACGTGTGTGGTGTGGTGTGTGGTAGTAACCGTGATGTCAGTGTAAAGTTGCATGGAAACGTGTGTGTGTGTGGTGTGGTGTATAACGTTGGGTACCAAGGAATCATGGAAAACGTAGCGCGGATTGCATGGGTGTGTGTGGTGTGTGTGTGGCGCTATATGAAAGATGGCATGGTAAGACGTGTGTGTTGTGTGTGTGTAGTAAAACGTGGGTACCAAGGAAATGGCATGGATGAAGGCCGTATAGTGTGTGGTGTGGTGTGCTTGTGTGTAGAAACGTTGGTATGCCCCCAAATGGAAGTACCATGAAACGGTGTGTGTGTGTGTTGTGTGTAGTGAACGGGGTACCTTAAAGGAAATGGATGGAACGTACGTGGTGTGTGACTACAAGGAAAGAATGGAAACGGTGGTGTGTGTGTTGTGTGTGTAGTAACGTGGGTACCAAGGAAATGCATGGAAACGTACATGGAAACGTGTGTGTGTGTGTGTGTGTGTAGTAACGTGCATGTACCTAAGAAATGCATGGAAACGTACATGGAAACGTGTGCTGGTGTGTGTGTGTGTGTAGTACAGTGCAACGTGGAAATGTGTGTGTGAATGTGTGTGTTAGTAGACCAAGGAAATGCATGGGAAACGTCACATGGAAACGTGTGTGTGTGGTGTGTATGTATACACGTGTAGTAACGTGGGTACCAAGGAAATGCATGGAAACGTACATGGAAACGTGTGTGTGTGTGTGTGTGTGTGTAGTAACGTGGGTACCCCCCTCCAAGGAAATGCATGGATGCGTACATGGAAACGTGTGTGTGGTGTGTGTGTGTGTAGTAACGGTGGTACCAAAGGAAGATGTCATTGGAAACGTACATGGAAACGTGTGTGTGTGTGTGTGTGTGTAACTGTTAAACGTGGAACCAAGGAAATGAATGGAAACGTACATGGAAACACTGTGTTGTGGTTTGTGTGTGTGTTAGTAACGTGGGTACCCAGGAAATGGCATGTGCTGAAATGTGTACATGGAAAGTGTGTGTGTGTAGTAACCGTGGTGTATTTGGATCGTGTGTGTGTAGATAACGTGGGTTACCAATGTGTGGAAACGTGTGTGTGGGTGTGTGTAGTAACGTAAGTGGGGGCGTACGTAACCAAGGAAAAAGAAATGAAACGTACATTGGAAACGTGTTGTGTGGTGTGTGTGTAGTAACGTGGGTACCAAGGAAATTGCATTGGAAACGTACATGGAAACGTGTGTGTGTGGTGTTGGTAGTAACGTGGGTACCAAGGAATCGTGAAAACGTGGGAAACGTGTTGTGTGTGTGTGTGTACCAAAGGTTAACGTGGAGAAACGTACTCAAGGAAAAGAATGGGAAACGTGTGTGTGTTGTGTGTACATTGGAAGCGTGGATGTGTGTGTGTGTGAATGTGTGTCGTGTACCAAGGAATGTGGAAACTGAAACGTGTGTGTGTGTGTGTGTGTGTAGTAACGGGGTACCAAAGAAATACTATAAGTACCAAGAAATGCAATGTGAATACGTAGCATGGAAACGGTGTGTGTGTGTGTGTGTGTGTGTAGTTGTGTGGTGTGTGGTGTACGTGTGTGTGTGTGTGCAGTTAACGTGCATGGCTAATGGAAAGGAATGGAAAACGTGTGTTGTGATGTGGGTTGTATGGGAACGACGAGTGTGTGTGTGTGTGGTAGTATGTGGGTTACTCTAAGGGAGAAATGCATGGGAAACGTGTTGTGGTATGAATGTGTGTGGTAGTAACGTGCCCCGGGCGGTACCAAGGAATGGGAAACGTGGTGTGTGTTGTTGTGTGGTGTGTAGTTAACGGTGTGTGTACCAAAGAAATATAATGCATGGAAAGCGTACCAAGGAAATGGAAACGTGGCAACGCGTACATGGAACGTGTGTGTGTGTAGTGCGGTGTGGTACAATTGTGAGTATGTGGTTGTTGTGTGTGTACTGTGTAACGGTACTAAAGTCAAGTACCAAGGAAATGCATGGAAACGTCTTACGATCGTGTGTGTGTGTGTGTCTTGGCTGTAAGTTAGTGAAGAGAGAGGTGTGTGCATGGAAACGTGGAAACGTGTTGTGTGTGGTGTGTGTGTGTAGTAACGTGGGTACCAAGGAAATGCCATGGGAATGTACATGGAAACGTTGTTGTGTGTGTGTGTGCAGTAACGTGTGGTACCAAGGAAATGCATGGAAAGCGTAACATACTATGGAAACATGTGTGTTGTGTTTGTGTGTGTAGTAACGTGGCGGACCAAGGAAATGCATGGAAACGTACATGGAAAGATGTCTTTTAGTGTGTGTGTGTGTGGTAACGTAAGGTGGGGGTACCAAGGATGATGGAAACGTACATGGAAAGCGTGTGTGTGTGTGTGTGTTGTGTGTGTGTAGTAAGGTGCTAGGTACCTGGAAATGCAATGGAAACGTACATGGAAACGCGGTGTGGTGTGTGTGTGTTTGTAGTAACGTGGGTACCAAGGAAATGCATGGAAACGTACAATGGACAACGTGTGTGTGTGTGTGTGTGGATGTAGTAACGTGGGGCTACCAAAGGAAATGCCATGGAAACGTTGACAATGGAACGTGTGTGTGTGTGTGTGTGTGTGTACGTAACGTGGGTACCAAGGAAATGCATGGAAACGTACATGGAAACGTTGTGTGTGCTGTGTGTGTGTTGTAACGTGGGTACCAAGGAAATGGCAATGGAAAAGTACGTGGAAACTGTGTGTGTGTGTGTGTGTAGTAACGTGCGGTACAAGAAATGCATGAAACGTACATGGAACTGTGTGTGATGATGTGTGTGTAGTAACGTGGTACTCAAGGAAATGCAATGGAAACGTACATGGAAATGTTGTGTGTGTGTGTGTGTGTGTGTAGTAACGTGGGTACCCAAGGAAATTGGAAACGTACATGGGAAACGTGTGTGTGTGTGTGTTGTGTAGTAACGTGTGAAAAGGGTTGGATGTGTGTGTGTGTGTAGTAACGTGGGTACCAAGGAAATGCATGGAAATAACATGGATGTGTGGTGTGTGGTGTGTAGTACGTGGGTACCAAAAGAATGGCATGGAAACGTACATGGAAACACTGTGTGTGTGTGTGTGTGTGTAGTAACGTGGGTACCAAGGAAATGCATGGAAACGTACATGGAAATGTGTGTGTGTGTGTGTGTGTGTAGTAACGTGGGTACCCAAGGGAAATGCATGGGAAACGTACATGAAACGTGTGGCCAAGATGTGTGTGTGTGTGTGTAGTAACGTGGGTACCAAGGAAAGCATGGAACGTACATGGAAACGTGTGTGTGTGTGTGTGTGTGTGTAGTAACGTGGGTACCAAGGAAATGCATGGAAACGTACATGGAAATGTGGATGTGTTACCAAGTGTGTGGAACATGTGTGTGTGTAGTAACGTGTACCAAGGAAATGCATGGAACGTACATTGGAAAACGTGTTGTGTGTGTGTGTGTGTGTAGTAACGTGGGATACAAGGAATGCATGGAAACGTACATGGAAACTGTGTGTGTGTGTGTGTGATGTGTGTGTGGTAGTAACGTGGACCAAGGAAATGCATGGAAAACGTACATGGAAACGTGTGTGTGTGTGTGTGTGTAGTAACGTGGGTACCAAGGAAATGCATGGAAACGTACATGGAAACGTGTGTGTGTGTGTGTGTGTGTGTAGTAACGTGGGTACCAGGCCCGCTCGCAAATGCATGGAAACGTACATGGAAACGTGTGTGTGTGTGTGTGTGTTACGTTTGGTACCAAGGAAATGCATGGAAACGTACATGGAAATGTGTGTGTGTGTGTGTGTCTGTAGTAACGTGGGTACCAAGGAAATGCATGGAAACGTACATGGAAATGTGTGTGTTTGTCGTGTGTGTATCGTGTAGTGTGTGTGTGTGTAGTAACGTGATGGTACCAAGGAAATTGCATGGAAACGTACATTAGAAACGTGCTGTGTGTGTGTGTGTGTGTGTGTAGTAACGTGGGTACCAAGGAAATGCATGGAAACGTACATGGAAACGTGTGTGTGTGTGTGTGTGTGTAACGTGGGTACCAAGGAAATGCATGGAAACGTACATGGAAACGTGTGTGTGTGTGTGTGTGTGTTGTAACGTGGGTACCAAGGAAAAGAATGGAAACGTACATGGAAACGTGTGTGTGTGTGTGTGTGTGAGTACGTGGGTACCCAAGGAAATGCATGGAAACGTACATGGATGTGTGTGTGTGTGTGTGTGTAGTAACGGGGGTGTGTGTGTGTGTGTAGTAACGTGGGTACCAAGGAAATGCATGGAAACGTACATGGAAACGTGTGTGTGTGTGTGTGTGTGTGTAGTAACGTGGGTACCAAGGAAATTGCATGGAAACGTACATGGAAACTGTGTGTGTGTGTGTGTGTGTGTAGTAACGTGGGTACCAAGGAAAAGAATGGAAACGTACATGGAAATTGTGTGTATGTGTGGTGCATGAAACGTGTGTGTGTGTTGAAAACGTGTGTGTGTGTGTGTGTGTAGTAACGTGGGTAGGAAATACATGGAAACGTACATGGAAACGTGTGTGTGTGTGTGTGTGTGTGTGTAGTAACGTGGGTACCAAGGAAATGCATGGAAACGTGTGTGTGTGTGTGTGTGTAGTAACGTGGGTACCAAGGAAATGCATGGAAACGTGTGTGTGTGTGTGTGTGTGTGTAGTAACGTGGGTACCAAGGAAATGCATGGAAACGTACATGGAAACGTGTGTGTGTGTGTGTGTGTAGTAACGTGGGTACCAAGGAAATGCATGGAAACGTATAGAGAAACGTGTGTGTGTGTGTGTGTGTGTGTAGTAACGTGGGTACCAAGGAAATGCATGGAAACGTACATGGAAACGTTGTGTGTGTGTGTGTGTGTGTAGTAACGTGGGTACCAAGGAAATGCATGGAAACGTACATGGAAACATGTGTGTGTGTGTGTGTGTGTGTAGTACGTGGGTACCAAGGAAAAGAATGGAAACGTACATGGAAACATGTGTGTGTTTGTGTGTGTGCAGTAACGTGGGTACCAAGGAAATGCATGGAAACGTACATGGAAACGTGTGTGTGTGTGTGTGTGTGTGTAGTAACGTGGGTACCAAGGAAATGCATGGAAACGTGAAAACGTGTGTGTGTGTGTGTGTGTGTAGTAACGTGGGTACCAAGGAAATGCATGGAAACGTGTGTGTGTGTGTGTGTGTGTGTGTGTAGTAACGTGGGTACCAAGGAAATGCATGGAAACGTACATGGAAACGTGTGTGTGTGTGTGTGTGTGTGTGTAGTAACGTGGGAGGTACCAAGGAAAAGAATGGAAACGTACATGGAAACGTGTGTGTGTGTGTGTTGTATAACGTGGTACCAAGGAAATGCATGGAAACGTACATGGAAACGTGTGTGTGTGTGTGTGTGTGTGTGTAGTAACGTGGGTAAGCCTAAAGGAAATGCATGGGAAAACGTGTGTGTGTGTGTGTGTGTAGTAACGTGGGTACAATAGAAATGCATGGAAACGTGTGTTGTGTGTGTGTGTCGTAGTAAGTAAACGTGGTACCAAGGAAATGCTGAAACACAGGAAACGTGTGTGTGTGTGTGTGTAGTAACGTAGGGAGCTACCACAAAAACCATTGGAAACGGTGTGATGTGTGTGTGTGTTGTGAACGTGGACCAAGGAAATGCATGGAAACAGTGTGTGTGTGTGTGTACGTGGGTACAAGGAAAAGAATGGAAACGGCGCATGGAGACCGTGGGAAACGTGCATGGAACATGCATGTGCGTGTGTGTAGAAACGTGGGTACCAGGGAAACATGCTCGGGGACGTGTGTGTGTGGAAACGTGGGTACCAAGGAAAAGCATGGAAGCACACATGGAAACCTGGAAACTCGCATGGGAACGTGTGTGTGTGTTTGTGTGTGGAAATGAGGGTACCAAGGAAATGCATGGAAACGCACATGGAAACCTGGAAATACATATGGAAACGTGTGTGTGTGTGTGTGTGTGTGTGTGTAGAAACGTGGGTACCAAAGAAAATAATGGAAACGCGCATGGAAACTTGTAAGAACGCATGGTAACGTGTGTGTGTGTGTGGTTGGAAACATGGGTACTAAGGAAAAGCATTGAAACGCGCATGGAAACCTGGAAACATGCATGGAAACACGCAGAGAAACGTGTGAGTGTGTGTGTGCGTGAAAATGTGAGTACCAAGGAAAAGCATGGAACCGTGCTTGGAGACGTGTGTGTGTGGAAATATGGGCACCAAGGAAAAGCATGGAAACGAACATGGAAACCTGGAAACATGCATGTGTATCTATCCTCTCCCCTCCCTCTCTCTCCTCCCTCCACCCCTCCCTCCTTTCCCTCCGTACCTCCCTACCGCCCATCCTCCCTACCAAACCTCCTCCCTCCTCCCACCCTACCCCCATCTTCCCTCCCTCCTCCCTCCCTCGCTGTGGCCATTGGTACCAGTGCGAACATCCTCATAGGAGGGGTTAGTACGCTGCCATTACTTTAGCCAACTTGGTGCCTATACCACCATAACTACCTATAACCCACCAACTCAACTTCCCCCCCCCTAAATCCTCCCTCCCTCCCTACCTTCCCATCCCTCCCCCCTCCCTCCTCCCTCCCTCCATCCCTACCCCCCCTCCTCCCTCCTCCTCCCCCATTTCCTCCCTCCCTCCTCCCTCCTCCTACCCTACCCTACCCCCATCCTCCCTCCCTCCCTCCTCCTCTCCCCCTTCTCCCTACCCCCATCCTCCTTCCCTCCATTCCCCTTCTCATTACCCCCCTCCTCCCTCCCTCCTCCCTCCCTCGCTGTGGCCATTGGTACCAGTGCAAACGTCTTTACACAAGGGGTAACTTACACTGCCAGTACTGTAGCCAAATTGGTGCCATACCACCACACCACCATACTACCCACCCACTAAACTTCCCCCCTGCCTCTTTCCTCCCTACCTCATTGTGGCCAGTGGTGCCAGTACAAACATCCTCATAAGAGGGGTTAGGTACGCTGCCATTACTGAAGCCAACGGCTGTCCTCACAACTCCGGGGGTCCTCTGGTAGATGAGCTCAACACTCCTGTGTGTGTGTGTGCGTGTGTGTGTGTGTGTGTGTGTGTGTGTGTGTGTTTTTGTGTGTGAGTGTGCGTGTGTGTGTGTGTGTGTGTGTGTGTGTGTGTGTGTGTGCGTGTGTGTGTTTTTGTGTGTGTGCGTGTGTGTGTGTGTGTGTGTGTGTGTGCGCGTGTGTGTGTGTGTGTGTGTGTTTTTGTGTGTGAGTGTGCAACGTGTGTGTGTGTGTGTGAGTGTGCGTGTGTGTGTGTGTGTGAGTGTGCGTGTGTGTGTGTGTGTGAGTGTGCGTTGTGTGCGGTGTGTGTGTGTGTGTGTGTGTGTGTGTGTGTGTGTGTGTGTGTTTGTGTGTGTGCGTGTGTGTGTGTGTTTGTGTGTGTGCGTGTGTGTGTGTGCGTGTGTTGTGTGTGTGTGAGGTGTGCGTGTGTGTTGTGGATGTGTGTGTGTGTGTGTGTGCGTGTGTGTGTGTTGTGTGTGTGTGCGTGTGTGTGTGTGTGCGTGTGTGTGTGTGTTTTGTGTGTGTTGTGAGTGTGTGTGCGTGTGTGTGTGTGAGTGCGTGTGTGTGTGTGTGAGAGTGTGTGTGTGTTGTGTGTGTTGTGAGTGTGCGTGTGTGTGTTGTGTGTGTGTGTGTGTTCTGTGTGTGTGTGTGTGGCGTGTGTGTGGTGTGTGTGTGGTGTGTGTGTGTGTGTGTGTGTGTGTGTGTGTGTGTGTGTGTGTGTGTGTGTGTGTGTGTGTGTGTGTGTGTGTGTGTGTGTGTGTGTGTTTAATCTGTGAAAGGGTGTGTGTGTGCGTGTGTGTTAATCTGTGAAAGGGCTGTGTGAGTGGATTGTGTGCGCTCAAGTGTGTGTGTGTGTACACACACATTCACACATACGCACACATACTAACACCCAGCCTACCCACCCAGACCATTGCCAACACCACAATCACCACCACCACCAGAAGCAGCCACCTGCCCACCCACCCACCCCACCCACACCACCACCACCCACACCACCACTCCCCAGAAGTAGCCACCTACCCTACCCACCCCACCCACCCCACCACCACACGCTCACCCTACCCACACCACCCACACACCACTCCCCAGAAGCAGCCACCTACCCTACCCACCCCACCCACACCACCACCACCCCGCTCACCCTACCCACACCACCACCACCGCTCACCCTACCCACACCACCCACACCACCACTCCCCAGAAGTAGCCACCTACCCTACCCACCCCACCCACACCACCACCACCGCTCACCCTACCCACCCCACCACACCACCACTCCCCACAAGCAGCCACCTACCCTACCCACACCACCCACACCACAAATCCCCAGAAGCAGCCACCTACCCTACCCACACCACCCACACCACCACCACCGCTCACCCTACCCACCCCACCCACACACTACCACACCCTACAAGCAGCCACCTACCCTACCCACCCCACCACACACCACTGCTCACCCTACCCACCCACCCACACCACCACACCCCACAAGTAGACACCTACCCTACCCACACCACCCACACCACCACCACCGCTCACCCTACCCACCCCACCCACCCCACATCACCCACACCACCGCTCCCCAGAAGCAGCCAGCCTCAAGTATGCTATCTGCAACTTTGGAGCCCTCGATCAGCACCCACCCACCCCGCACACATAAACACATACACCCACATCAAAACACCCAGACTACCCACCCCACCACCACCACCGCTCATCCTACCCACCCCACCCACACCACCACCACCCACACCACCGCTCCCCAGAAGCAGCCAGCCTCAAGTATGCTATCTGCAACTTGGAGCCCTCGATCAGCACCCACCCACCCCGCACACATGAACACATACACCCACATCAAAACACCCAGACTACCCACCCCCACCCACCCACCACCTCTCACCAGAAGCAGCCAGCCCCGAAGTATGTTGTCTGCAGCTTGGAGCCCTCAATGAGCACCCACCCAGCGCACACACACAGCACACACACATACACACATCCATACACCCAGCACACACACACACACATCCATACACCCAGCACACACACATACACAAACATCAAAACCCAACCAGCAAACACACACCCACATCAAAACCCAACCAGCAAACACACACACACATCAAAACCCAACCAGCAAACACACACACACATCCACACAGCCACCCTACCTACCCACACAACCACCCACCAGAAGCAGCCAGCCCCGAAGTATGCTGTCTGCAGCTTGGAGCCCTCAATCAGCCCACACCCAGCGCACACACACAGCACACATGCACACATACACCCAGCACACACACACACATCCATACACCCAGCAAACACACACACACTCACATCCATACACCCAGCACACACACACACACATCCATACAACCAGCACACACACACACACATCCATACACCCAGCACACACACACACACATCCATACACCCAGCACACACACACACATCCATACACCCAGCACACACACACACACATCCATACACCCAGCACACACACACACATCCATACACCCAGCACACACACACACACATCCGTACACCCAGCACACACACACACATCCATACACCCAGCACACACACACACATCCATACACCCAGCACACACACACACATCCATACACCAGCACAAACACATCCATACACCCAGCACACACACACATCCATACACCCAGCACACACACACACATCCATACACCCAGCACACACACACACACACATCCATACACCCAGCACACACACACACATCCATACACCCAGCACAAACACATCCATACACCCAGCACACACACACATCCATACACCCAGCACACACACACACATCCATACACCCAGCACACACACACACAACATCCATACACCCACACACACACACAGCCATACACCCAGCACACACATACACATCCATACACCCAGCACACACACACACATCCATACACCCAGCACACACACACACATCCATACACCCAGCACACACACAGCACACATGAACACATACACACACATCCATACACCCAGCACACACACAGCACACATCCATACACCCAGCCTACCCACCCACACCACCACTCGCCAGAAGGAGCCAGCCCCGAAGTATGCTGTCTGCAGCTTGGAGCCCTCGATGAGCTTCAACAGCGCACACACACACGCACACACACACACACACACACACGGCACACACACACACACACACAGAAATCCAAACACCCACCCTACCCACCACCCACACTACCCACTAGCTCAACATCAAATGATATGCCGGTCCCTACTTACCAGAAGCAGCCAGCTCCAAAGTATGCCGTCTGCAATTTGGAGCTCTCAACGAGCTTCAACAGCTCAACATGGAAGGTGAGGCTCTTTCCTGCCAGCGGATGGTTTGTGTCCAGAGTGATGGTCTCCTTCAAGGGTAGGTGGGTAGGTGGGTAGGTAGGTGGGTAGGTAGGTAGGTGGGTAGGTGGGTAGGTGCATGTAGGTGAGGTAGGTGGGTAGGTAGGTGGGTAGGTGGTAGGTGGTAGGTGGGTAGGTGGGTAGGTGGGTAGTGTGTAGGTGGGGTAGGGTGTAGTAGTGGTAGGTGTGTAGGTGTAGGTGTGTAGGTGGGTGGTAGGTGGGTAGTGTAGGGTGGTAGGGTAGGTTGTGTAGGTAGGTGGTGGGGTGTGTAGGTGGGTAGGATGTGGGTGGGTGTAGGTGGGGTAGGTGGGTGGGGTAGGTAGGTAGGTAGGTAGGTAGGTAGGTGGGTAGGTGGGTAGGTGGGTAGGTGGGTAGGTGGTGTGGGTAGGTGGGTAGGTGGGTAGGAGTGTAGGTGTGTTAGGTGGGTGTGTAGGTGAGTAGGTGTGTAGGTGTTGTAGGTGGTAGGTTAGGTAGGTAGGGGTAGGTGGGGTAGGTAGGTAGGTAGGTAGGTAGGTAGGTAGGTAGGTAGGTGTGTAGGTGTGTAGGTGTGTAGGTGGGTGTGTAGGTGGGTGGGTGGGTAGGTAGGTAGGTAGGTAGGTAGGTAGGTAGGTAGGTAGGTAGGTAGGTAGGTAGGTGGGTAGGTGGGTAGGTGGGTGGGTTGGTGGGTAGGTAGGTAGGTAGGTAGGTAGGTAGGTAGGTAGGTAGGTAGGTAGGTAGGTAGGTAGGTAGGTCAGTGGTTAGGTGGTTAGGTGTTTATATAGGAGTTTAGGTGTGTGTTTAGGTGTTTAGGTGTGTGTTTAGGTGGGTGGTCAGGTAGGTGGTTAGGTGGGTGGTTAGGTAGGTGGTTAGGTGGGTGGGAGAGTAAGTGGGTAGGTGGGTAGGTGAGTAAGTAAATGGGTGGGGTAGGATAGGTGGGTTGGTGGGCAGGTGGATAGGTAGGTGGGTGGGTAGGTGGTAGGTGGGTAGGTGGGTAGGTGGGTAGGAGGGTTGGGGGGGGGCATTTCTGACTAGTTAAGCCATACCCATAGCCCCTTTCAGTGATATACAATGGTCTAGTGGTAGACCAGGTCGCTTGAGGATGAAGAGTCGGGGGTTAACTCCCCCTTCGGTCGCTCTTGGCGTTGCAGGTCGTTGTCAACGGGGATGGTAGCTTGTCCAGTTGGGGTAGGAGACCGCTCCCCACCCGCGGACTCCCTTCAAACCACGCCCCACCAGGCGTTATCATTACCTTTTTATCATTACCTTTTAGCCATACCCATGCGCTGCCATGCAGCGACTGAATACGTCATACTTGAAGTCGGGACTCCCTCCAGCTGAGACCTTAACACCACGCCCCACCAGGCGTTATCATTACCTTTTAGCCATACCCATGCGCTGCCATGCAGCGACTGAATGGCGACGCGTCGTTGGGAAAGAAACAGTGGCTGGGTCTAGGCCATATTGAAATTGAAATTGAAATTGTTACATCCGTGTAAAACCGTTACTCACAGGACGTGAAGTTAAGGACACCATAGCGTAAGCCGGGCTGGGTCTAGGCCATATCCTACTAATACGGCCATGCCAGGGACTTTTGTTTCCCTTATATATAGCGATCGCTACGTTTGACCCCGTTTTTGCCCAAATTGCCGCTCTAACAAAACAACGGCCCTAGATGGCCCTAAGAAGCTCTAGAGCGCTGTCCCTGGAGGAAACCGAGCACCATTAAGCTAGAAAAAAACCACTTTCAGATTTGAAAGAAGAAAACAACTGGGCGGTACCATTGTAATGCTCGTAAACACTGCACTAATGGGTTTAGGGTTTAGGGTTTAGGGTTTAGGGTTACAATTATATAGTGCCTTAGTGTTTGGTTTTCATATATTTACTTTTTTTTTTTTTGATGGACTACGTTATCCCACAACCAATTATAGTTTAAAGAAGGTTTAAAAAAAAGAACTATCCAACATCCTTTGTGTTGCATGCACTGTACTGAACTGTACTGCACTGTACTGGACTGTAAGTGGTAAGGTAGGTGGATGGGTGTTTAGGTGGTTAGGTAGGAGGTAGATTAAAAAAGTTCGATGCAGCGTCGCCTGCGAAGCTAAAAAATGGCGGAGAGTGATAACGACGGAGCAACAGGTGGCAAGGGAAGCGAGTTAGTTACGAGACCGTTGGCTGACGTGTCTGGCTTCATCATGGTCAGACGGTCGGTCGGTCGGTCGGTCGGTCGACCGACCGAAGAAATGGGTAACACTGGGGGCTCGCCCGCCCCAAACAGAAGGGGGGGGGCTCCGCCAAAAAACAGCGCCTGAGTCGATGGGTACCTTAATGATGCTCTAAAAAACGAAAAAACGAAAAGAAACATTAAAAACGCAAAAAAACAGTGTCTGAGCCTAGGGGTACCTTTGTGATGCTCTAAATCACTGCACTCACGGTTTAAGGGTTAAGCCCCCCCCCACACCCACCCACCCACCCCACACACACGTACCGCACACCACCCACAAAAACAGGACAGTACCTTTGTGATGCTCTTGATCACTGCACTCATGCCGTTGGTCAGCTTCACTTTCTCTCCCTCTTTAAAGACCTTGGCGCCCGGCGGGTTGGGCAGTTCGATGACAGCCTCAGGGTCGACCTCGCCTGGTGGGTGGGTGTAGGTGTGGGTGTGGTTGGGTGGGTGTAGGTGTGGGTGTGGGTGTATTTGGGTGGGTGTGGTGTGGGTCTGTTGGGCACTCAGATGACAGCATTAGGGTCGACCTCGCCTGGTGGGTGAGGTTGGGTGGGTTGTGGTGGGTGGGTGTAGGTGTGGGTGGGTGGGTGTAGGTGTGGTTGGGTGGGCTGTAGGTGTGGTAGGTGTGAAAGGTGTGTGTGTAGTGTCTGTAGTGTTGACGGTGTAGGTGTGGTTAGGTGTGGGCATGGGTGTAGGTGTGGTTGGTAGTGTTGGTTGGGTGGCTGTAGGTGTGGTGGGTGGGTGGCTGCTAGGTGTGGTTGGGTGGGTGTAGGTGTGCGTTGTGGGTGGGTGTAGGTGTGGGTTGTTAGGTGTGGTGGGTTAGGTGGCTGTGGGTGGGTGGGTTGGGTGGGTGTGTAGGTGTGGTTGGGTGGCTGTAGGTGTGGTTGGGGTGGGTGTGGTGTGTGTAGGTGTGGCGTAGGTGGGTGGGTTGTGTAGGTGTGGTTGGGTGGGTGTAGGTGTGGGTTGGGTGGGGGTGTTGGGTGGTGTAGTGTGGTGGGTGTAGTTTTAAGGTGGGTGTTGGTGTTGGTTGGGTGGCTTGTAGGATGTGGTTGGGTGGGTGTAGTGTGGTTGGGTGGGCTGTAGGTGTGGTTGGGTGGTGTAGTGTGTGGAGGGCTTGTAGTCCTTGGTTGGGTTGTAGGTGCCGGGAGTGTGGTGGGTGGTGTGGTTCCGGTGGTGTAGTGTGGGATGTTTGGGTGGTGGATGGTGTGGTGGGGGCTGTAGGTGGGTGGGTGGCGAGTGTGGTTGGGTGGGTGTGGGTTGGGTGGGTGTAGGTGTGGTTGGGCTGGGTGTAGGGGTTGGGTGGTGTAGGTGTGGTTGGTGTTAGGGTGTAGGTGTGGTTGTGGCTGTAGGTGTGGTTGGGTGGCTGTAGGGTGTGGGGTGGCTGTAGTGTTGGGTGGCTGTAGGGTGTTGGGTGGTGGGTGGCTGTAGGTGTGGTTGGGTTGGGTGTAGGTGGGGTGTTAGTGTTGGTTGCGTGGCTGTAGGTTGTGGTTTGTGGCTGTAGGTGTGGTTGGCGTGGCTGTATGGGTGTGTTGTAGGTGTGGTTGGGTGGCGTAGTGGTTAGTGGGTGTTGTGGTTGGTGGGGGTGTGGTTGGGCTAGGTGTGGTTGGGTGGTTAGTGTTGGGTAGTGTGTGGTATGGTTGGGGCTGGGTGTAGTGGTGTGGGTGGCTGTAGGTGTGTGTAGGGTGTGGTGTTTTGGGTGGGTGGTGTAGGTGTGGTTGGGTGGTTAGTGTGGGTGTTGGTGTAGGTGTAGGTTGTGAGGTAGGTGTGGTGGGTGGGTGGTAGGTGCGGGTAGTTGTGGGTGGTGGTAGGGTGGTTTGGGTGGGTGGAGGTGGTTGGGTCGGCTGTAAGGTTGTTGTTGGTGGTGGCTGGGTGTGGTTGGGTGGGTGTAGGTGTGGATTGGTGGCTGTGGTTGGTGGGTGGGGTAGGTGTGGTTGGCCGTGGTGTAGTGTGGTTGGCGTGGTGTAGGTGTGGTGGGTGTAGTGTGGTTGTGGTGGCGAATGTGGGTTGGTGGCTGTAGGTGTGTGGTTGGGTGGGTGGTTAGAATGTTAGGTGTGGCGGGTAAGGTGTTGGTTGGGTGGGTTGTAGTGTCGGGTGAATTGTGTGGGGGTGTAGGTGTGTGTAGGTGTGGGTTGGGTGAAGAGGTGCGTAGGTGTGTGTAGGTGTGTTTGTGGTTGTACAGGTGGCAGGGTAGGATGTGGTCGACCTTGCCTGGGGGTGTAGGTAGGGTAGGTCGGGTGTGGTTGGGTGAATTGTAGCAGTGCGGGGTAGGTGAGGGTGTGGTTGTTGGGTGAATGTAGTGCGGGTAAGGTGTGTTGGTTGGTGAATGCAGGGTGTCGGGGTAGGTGTGGGTGTTGGTTGGGTGAATTGCAGTGTGCG
>JAJSRW010001046.1:32500-49291 GCA_022414725.1 Microglena sp. YARC
ACTAACCACACACACACAAAAAAAGCTTACTGTAAGCAATTGGCTTGCTTTCAACCTTCTGCTTCCTGGCCTCTATCTCATGTACAAAAACAACGGGTGCCTTATTCGAGGCGTGAGACTGAGGGGGGCAGCCCTTTCCCTTGCACTGGGACAATATATTTTTATATATATATATATATATATATATATATATATATATATATATATATATATATATATATATATATGTGTGTGTGTGTATAAATGTCGTTTCAGATACTCCACCTCATAACACACAGTAACTCGCACATAACTCACAGTAAGCATCGGCTGCTTCAACCGCCTTCTTCTTGGTCTCTATACAGTACATAAATACATACATGAATGAATGAATAAATGAATAAATAAATACATAAATAAATACATAAATAAATACATAAATTGCGCATAACTCACCGTACACATCGGCTACTTCAAACTTATGCTTCCTTGTATCTATGCAATAAATAAATAAATAAATAAATAAGAAAATACATAAATTGCACATAACTGTACGCATCGGCTCCTTCAACCGTCTGCTTCACGGTCTCTTTACAATAAATACATAAATAAATAAACAAACAAATAAACAAATAAATAAATATATAAATAAATAGGAAAATACATCAATTGCACATAACTGTACGCATCGGCTCCTTCAACCGTCTGCTTCCCGTCTCTTTACAATAAATACATAAATAAATAAACAAATACATAAATAAATAAATAAATAAATAAATAAATAAATAAGAAAATACATAAATTGCACACAACTGTACGCATCGGCTCCTTCAACCGTCTGCTTCCCGGTCTCTTTACAATAAATACATAAATAAATAAACAAATAAACAAATAAATAAAATAAGAAAACACATAAATTGCACATAACTGTACGCATCGGCTCCTTCAACCGTCTGCTTCATAGTCTCTTTGCAAAAAATACATAAATAAATAAATACATCAATAAAAGAGTAAACAAATAAAAATGAACACCTAAATAAATAAATAAATCTGAATACATCTGAATAAACACATAAATTACACACAACTCACCGTACGCATCGGCTGCTTCAACCTTCTGCTTCCTGGTCTCTCCCACAGCCAGTCCCGTCACAGCAGCGTCAAAACCTTTGATTACCTTGGCAGTATTAAGGTGTGTGTGTGCGAGTGAGTGAGTGTGTGTGTGTTTGGGGGGAGAGGTGGGGTGGGGTGGGGGGGTGGGGTGGGTTCCTTCCCAACAGCCAGGCTCGTCACAGCAGCGTCAAAACCTTTGATTAACAGCCAAACAATATCAGCAGTATTAAGGGGGGGGGGGGGGGGGGGGGGGGGGGGGGCGTTTGTATGTGCGTGTGGGTGGGTGGGTGGGTGGACTGGTGGGGTGGTTGTGTGGGGTGGGTGGATTGCCAGGCCTGTCACCACAGCGTCAAAGCCTTCGATCACCTGCAGCACAACATCAGCTGTTTGAAGGTGTGAGTGTGTGTATGTGAGTGTGTGTGTGTAAGCGTGTGTGTGTGTGGGGGGGTGGGGGTGGGGGTGGGGGTAAGCGTGTGTGTGTGTGTGTAAGCGTGTGGTTGTGAGTGTGTGTGTGTGTGTGTGTGTGTGTGTGTGTGTGAGTGTGTGTGTGTGTGGGGGGGGGGGGGGGGGGGGGGGTATGTGTGTGTGTGTGTGTGAGAGTGTGTGTGTGGTGTATCTGTTGTGTGTGTGTGTGTGTGTGCGTGTGTGTGTGTGTGTGTGTGTGTGTGTGTGTGTATGTGTGTGTGTGTGTGTCAGAGAGTGTGTGTGTGTGTATGTGTGTGTGTGTGTGTGGGGGGGGGGGGGGGGGGGCTTCCCCACAGAAGGCCCGTAAAAGCCTTGGATTACATGCCGCACAACATCAACAGTTTTAAGATGCATGTGTGTGTGTGTGGGTGGTGGTGGTGGTGGTGGTGGTGGTGTTGGTGGTGTAGGTGCGCTTCCTGTCATGCGCTTTGCTGGCAGGGTGGTGGTGGTGGTGGTGGTGGGGCTTTCCCAAAGCCAGGCCCGTCACAGCATCATAAAAGCCTTTGATTTGTGGATATCCAGGTGGATCAGCCAACGTCACCAACGCTGATTACTGCATTGGCATTCAAAGTGCAAGTCTGTTTACTGCGTTGGCATTCAAAGTGCAAGTCTGTTTACTGCGTTGGCATTCAAAGTGCAAGTCTGTTTACTGCGTTGGCATTCAAAGTGCAAGTCAGTTTACTGCGTTGGCATTCAAAGTGCAAGTCAGTTTACTGCATTGGCATTCAAAGTGCAAGTCAGTTTACTGCGTTGGCATTCAAAGTGCAAGTCTGTTTACTGCGTTGGCATTCAAAGTGCAAGTCAGTTTACTGCGTTGGAATGTACTGGGTCAGTAAAAGCACAGTGGCAATCCTTGGTGGAAACAAAAGCGTCCTTACCTCTCCGCCTCCAATCGTGATGTGATGCCAAGCGAAGCTAACCCACTGATCCCAACGACAAAAAAAAACTTGTTTATGGAGTAAAAAAGGAATGTACGGAGTCAGTACAAGCACACAGTGGCACTCAATATGTGGACAAATTAACTCCTTAACTTTCAAGCTTATCTGCCAGGCTAGGCTGACCCACTGATCCTAACTACCAAAAAAGGAATTTGTGTATGGAGTAAAAAAGGAATGTACGGAGTCAGTAAAAGCACTGAGTGGCATTTGCTTTTATTGGGTGGACAAATTGAGTTCTTACCTTTCAAGCCTACCTGTCAAGCTTACCTGTCAAGCTTACCTGTCAAGCTTACCTGTCTAAGTTAACCCACTAATCCAAACTACCAAAAAAGCAACGTATGGAGTAAAAATGGAATGTACGGAGTCAGTAAAAGCACAGAGCGGCACTCAATATGTGGAAAAAACTCATTCTTTCCAGTCCTTGCCTGTCCGCCTTCAAGATTTATACCAAGCGAAGCTAACCCTTTGATCCCAACGGTTAGAAAGGAACTTTTTTATGGAGTACAAAAGGAATGTACTGGGTCAGTAAAAGCACAGTGGCACCAGGGTACTACTAAGCGCGCGCGGCAGCGCGGTGCCACGCTGCCTTTTTGAGCCCCTCTGCGCGTTTCGCGCGGTTTTTTCAACCTCCTGTGGGCGCAGCGCGCAGTTTTTGCTCTTTTTGCACGAAAAAGCGCTGACCAATTTGGCAAGAAGTGGTACCCTGAGTGGCTCTCCCTGGTGGAAACAAATGAGACCTTACCTCTCCGCTTCCAAGCGTGATGTGATATCAAGCTACCTTACTGATCACAACAACCAAAAAAACGACTTTTTAATGGAGTAAAAATGGAATGCACGGAGTCAGTACAAGCACACAGTGGCACTCAATATGTGGACAAATTAACTCCTTAACTTTCAAGCTTATCTGGCAGGCTAGTCTAACCCACTGATCCTTACTACCAAAAAAGGAATTTGTGTATGGAGTAAAAAATGAATGTATGGAGTCAGTAAAAGCACTGAGTGGCACTCATTGGGTGGACAAATTGAGTTCTTACCTTTCGAGCTTATCTGTCAGGCGAAGCTATCTTACTGATCATAACGACCAACAAGTCCTAAGCTATGTCGCAAGCGACGCTGAAAATTGGCGGAGAGTGTTAGCGATCAGAACGGCAGGTGGCAACGGAATGGAGCAGACTGAAGCCAGTTAGTTAGGAGACAGTTGGCTGACGTGAGGCCTCAAAGTGGGGGGGAGGGGAGGGGGAGGGGGTGAAAACTTCCGATGATGCCGTACAAAAAATGTGATTCCTGCCCCCTAGTGGTTGGCCCCAGTGCAAACAAACGGGCTGGCCCCTCACGGGATGGAGCAGACTGAAGCCAGTTAGTTAGGAGACAGTTGGCCGACGTGTCGGGCTTCGTCTCGGTCGTACGTCGGTTACGCAAATGAACAAGTAGATAACGGGGTGACCCTGGGGGCTCCCGCCCCCCAGAAGGGGGGGCTCCGCCCAAAAATAAATGTATGCAGTAAATAAATGAAATAATACATGTATGGAGTAAATAAATGTAATAATACATGTATGGAGTAAATAAATAATGGTATAATAAATGTACTGAATGTATAAATGTATGGAGTAAATAAATGTATGGAGTGTGGATAAATGTATGAATAAATAAATGTATGAAGTAAATAAATTGTGTGGATGAAAATAAATGTATGGAGTAAATAAATGTATAAATAAATGTATGAAGTAAATAAATGTATGGAGTAAATAAATGTATGGAGTAAATAAATGTATAAATAAATGTATGAAGTAAATAAATGTATGGAGTAAATAAATGTATGGAGTAAATAAATGTATAAATAAATGTATGAAGTAAATAAATGTATGGAGTAAATAAATGGTATAAGTAAATAAATGTATAAGTATAAATGTATGAGTAAATAAATGTATGGAATAAATAAATGTATGAGAAGTAAATAAATGTATAAATAAATGTATGAAGTAAATAAATGTAGGAGTAAATAATATGTATGGAGTAAATAAATGTATATGAGTATGAATAAATGTATGGAGTAAATAAATGTATAAATAAATGTATGAAGTAAATAAATGTATGGAGTAAATAAATGTATGGAGTAAATAAATGTATGGAGTAAATAAATGTATGGAGTAAGTAAGTATAAATGTATAAATAATGTATGAGTAAATAAATGTATGGAGTAAATAAATGTATAATAAATGGAGTAAATAAATGTATGGAGCAAATAAATGTATGGAGCAAATAAATGTATGGAGTAAATAAATGTAATAATAAATGTATGGAGTGAAAAAATAATGTACGGAGACAGTAAAAGCACAGTGTGGAAGTTCATGGGTAGAAAAAACGAGTTCTTTCCTGTCGCCTTCAATCGTGATATCAAGCGAAGCTAACCCACTGATCCCAACGACCAAAAAAGCAACATAAGGAGTAGAAAAGAAATGTACAGAGTCCGTAAAAGCAGAGTGGCAATACAAGGGTGGAAAACAATGAGTCCGTAAAAGCAGAGTGGCAATACAAGGGTGGAAAACAGTGAGTCCGTAAAAGGAGAGTGGCAATACAAGGGTGGAAAACAATGAGTCCGTAAAAGCAGAGTGGCAATACAAGGGTGGAAAACAATGAGTTCGTAAAAGCAGAGTGGCAATACAAGGGTGGAAAACAATGAGTCCTTACCTGTCCGCCTCCAATTGGCGGAGTGTGTTGGCAATGGAACGAAAGGTGGCAACGGACTGGAGCTGACTGAAGCCAGTTAATTGGCTGACATGTCAGGCTTCAATTTTTCGGTCGGTAGGACGCACAACGGAAAACGGGGTAACTGGGAGCTTTCGCCCCTTGAAGAGGGGGCTCCGCAAAAATGAGTCCTTACGAGTTCTCTTACCTGTCCGCCTCCAATTGTGAAGCAGAGGGGGTCCTTGCCCTTGGATGAATCAAACACCTCTCCGTTGTCAAGGGTGCCTGTGTAGTGCACCTCCACAGCATCCCCTGGGTATATGTGGGGTGGGTGGGTGGTGGTGGGTGTGTTGGTGGGTGTGGTGGTGGGTGTGGTGGTGCGTGTGGTGTGGTGGTGGTGGTGGTGGTGGTGGTGGTGGTGGTGGGGGGGGGGGGGGGGACACTGTAAGATGCAAGGGCGGTGTAGCGCACATCCACAGCATCGCCTGGGTAGATGTGGTGGTGGTGGTGGTTTCGGGGGGAGGGTTTGGGGGAGGGGGAGGGGGAGGGAATGGTGTGTGGTGGGTGGTGGGTAGTGGTATTGCAAGTTTTTCAAGAAACGGAACAAAAGATATACCCGTGTATCCTCAAGGTGCTGCATGTAGCTACATGTAGCTACATGTCAGGGTGTGCTACATGTAGCTACATGTCAGGGTGTGCTACATGTAGCTACATGTAGCACTGACAATTGGCAAATAGCACAGAATACATACCATACACAAGAGTACAATACCAGCAGTTGCTGTGTTGCATTACTAAGGTAAGTGACGACATACACAAGCACATCTGCACATGAATTTGACTACAATACCAGTAGTTGCTGTGTTGCATTACTAAGGTAAGTGACGACAAACACAAGCACATCTGCACATGAATTTGACTACAATACCAGTAGTTGCTGTGTTGCATTGCAAAGGTAAGAGACGACATACATGAGCACATCTGCACATGATTTCCAATCCAATCCAATCCAATCCAATCCAATCCAATCCAATCCAATCCAATCCAATCCAATCCAGTACAATACGCAATAGCATGAACTGATTGCAGCGTGCGACTACGGGAAGGTACAATAAAACACACACATACAACAAATACTTACACATATATAAATACATACACACTGATTGTACATGAACTGATTGTAGCATCTGTGTGAACACTCGGGAGTTACAACAAAACACACATACATACATATGTCCGTACATACATGCATTCACTGATTGTAGCATTTAGTTGTGAACACTACGGGAAGTACAATAAAACACACACATACATGCGTACAACATACATTCACTGATTAAAAAATGTAGCGTCTGAGTGAAGGCTACATGGAGGTACAATAAAACACACACATACAACACATACATACATATGTATGTACATACATGCATCCACTGATTGTAGCATTTGTGTGAACACTAGGGAGGAGGTACAATAAAACACACAAATATATGCGTAACATACATACATTCACTGATTGTAGCGGTCCTGAGTGAAGGCTACATGGAGGTACAATAAAACACACACACACAACACATACATACATATGTACGTACATACATGCATCCACTGATTGTAGCACATATATGCGTACATACATACATTCACTGATTGTAGCGTCTGAGTGAAGGCTACAATGGAGGTACAATGACAACAACATACATACACTTATATAAATACATGAATACACTGATTGTTACATTTGTGTGAAGACTACGGGAAGGTACAATAAAACACACACATACAACAAATACATACACATATATAAATACATACACACTGATTGTACATGAACTGACTGTAGCATCTGTGTGGAGACTCTAGGGAGACGTTAACAAAAAACAGACACATCTAACACGTAACAAAAATGATAACAACGCCCTGGTGGGGCGCGGTGTAAGGAACCCGTCGTGCGCGGGCAGATAACGGTCTACCACCTCGGCTGGATAAGCTACCATTGCGGTTGACAACGACCTGCACCGCTAAGGGTGACCGTAGGGGGAATCGAACCCCCAACCCTTTGTCGTTAAAGCGATTTGGTGTACCACTAGACCAATCGTATCACTGAAACGGGCTAACACATACATATATATATATATACCTACATACATGCATTCACTAATTGTAGCGTCTGTGTGAAGACTACGGGGAGGTACAATAAAACACGCATACAACACATACATACACATGTACATACAAAAATTACACATACATACACCTAAACTCAACACACATACAACAAAAAAACGAAACCGACAGTATGAGGAGGGGGGGATTTTTCATGGTTTAGGTTTGAAATGGCAATTTACGTCAAATCTTATTATTTAGACCAACCAAAAGTAAGTAAGTATAGCAAGCAAGCAACGAAGCAAGCAAGCAAGCAAAGCAAGCAAGGAAGGAAGGAAGAAGGAAGGAAAGGAAGGAAGGAAGGAAGGAAGGAAGGAAGAGGAAGGAAGGAACAGGAAGGAAGGAAAGGAAGGAAGGAAGGAAGGAAGGAAGGAAGGAATGGAAGCAAGCAAAGCAGAGCAAGCAAAGCAAGCAAGCAACAAGGCAAAGGAAGGAAGGAAGGAAGGAAGCAAGCAAGGAAGGAAGGAAGCATGTAAGTAAAGTAAGCAAGCAAGCAAGCAAGCCAAGCAAACTGCAAGCAAGCAAGCTAAGCAAGCAGCAAGCAAGCAAGCAGCAAGCAAGCAAGCAAGCAAGCAACAAGCAGCAAGTAAGTAAGTAAGCAGTAAGTAAGTACAGTAAGTAAGTAAGTAAGTAAGTAAGTAAGTAATAAGTAAGGGTAAGTAGGTACGTTACAAATAGCTTGGAGGATCCTAGTAGGGGAGGGTGGGGCGGGGGTAGGGAGTGGGGGGAGAGAGAGAGAGTGGGGTAGGGAGTTAGGGCGGTAGGGGGGACCTTGGACAAGCACCTCTGGGGAACAATGTATCACATTATATCGTCGTAGTTTTATCGCCACCGGTTCGATCTCTAGTTGGCATCCCCAACCATAGTAATGATAACGCCTGGTGGGGCGTGGTATTAAGGGAGCCCCGTCTTAAAATGAAACGGCAGTAGGGAGCGATGCTTTCTACTTTTCACCTGGAACAAAGCTACCATAAATCCTCTTGCGGTTGACAGGGCAACGAACACTTAAGCGCACCCGTGGGATCCCCGACCATGTAAACATGAAGACGAAGCAACATAGTCATAGGGTGTTTGACATATCGTACCAGCCTTGGTAGTGGCGGAAGCCCGTAACATTAATAGGCCTCGAGCAACTCCTGTGTTGTGTATAGGAGCGCAGCGGCCTGCAGATGATGTGGTGGTGTGTGTGTGTGTATGATGTGTGTGTGTTGTATACATGAGTGTGTATGTAGTGTGTTGTGTATTAGATGTGTGTATATGTGCATATGTGTGTATACATATGTATGTATTTAATCGTGTGGGTGTATACATGAAGTGCCACTGTATAGTATGTGTGTGAGTTCTGCTAAAGTGCTGCATGGGGTTGGTATGCTGAGGAAATGGGATGGATATGGATCTGGCAAAGATATTCGAGCTCTGTGTTTCTGTTTACTTTGCGAATAATTCAACAACAAGTAGGGAACGGCAATATGATATCATATGATGTCATGTCATGATATGATATCATATAATGCCGGCAGTCTGACTAGGCTAAAGTTACCATGTACGTACGATATCATATGACACAATTTGTATGATATCATATGATATCATACTCGCCTTAGGTCAACATCATATGATATGCCGGTCTCTAATTGTAAGCCATGCTAACGAGCGTGGGTAAAGCCATGTCGTAATGGCTCTGCAGCCTGCACAAGGCCAGGATATCAAACAGGAGTTCAGGGTGTAAAACAACTGTTCAACTACCACATGTTTAACCATGGATGTACATGATGGATGACCATGGATGTACATGATGGATGACCATGGATGTACATGACGGATGACCATGGATGCACATGCTATTAAACAGGAGTTCAGGGTGTAAAACAACTGTTCAACTACCACATGTTTAACCATGGATGTACATGATGGATGACCATGGATGTACATGATGGATGACTATGGATGTACATGCTATTAAACAGGAGTTCAGGGTGTAAAACAACTGTTCAACTACCACATGTTTAACCATGCATGTACATGGCCAGGTGTTTAACACCCTGAACTCCTTTTTAACAACTTAAACAGGGTGCAGGCTGCTGTAGGGTATGGCTCTGCAGGAGTGAGGAAGGCCAGCATGGAAACGAAGCATCATGGGTAAAATGATGCGCGTCAATGCATGCGAGTGCTCATGTCCACGCGTGCATGGCTGCCTCCAATATGCTGAGGTGCGAGCGTGAGTGTGGTACATTTGTGCAGCGAAGGAAAACAGACGCAGGGTGGATGGTACTGGGCTACTGGCTTAGGCTGCTTGCGCGCGTCTTACCGCGCAAATCGTTGGGCCAGATGCATGGCAGACGTTCGGTCTAGGCGCACAATGCGGCAATTGACGCTGTGGTGGTGAATAGAGGGGGGCTGGGGGGATGCGGGGGGGGGCGTTTTGTGTTGGGTAGGGGGGGTTGTAGGCAGTTATAGGGGGGAGGGGGGGTCCCATGTTACGCCGGGCTAAAAAAACTCAGCGACATACGGACCCTTCGACGTTGCATCTGCTACAGAGGACGCAGCGTCCTGGACAGCCCTGCTACAGGCATTTGCTTGACTGGTTTCCAAATGGCCTTCAATTTATATCAATGGAGCACGAATTCAGGGCCTCCATCGGTAAAACGATTATTTGGGGTTCAGTAGTATATAGTGCTTCAGTTGAAGTGGCCGACGTCACAGGCCCCCACAAATGTGCGTGACAACATACACGTCCCCAGGCTGCCCCAGGAGAAAACAGCAAATTTACATGTAATGCCTAAAACCTGAGGCTGCCCGCCACCCCCCCCCCCCCCACCACCCCACTGAACATAAATAAGAGTGCATGACTTGCATTGATGTATGGATTCTGGTTTTTTAAACTATGGCGCACAAGATGGCATCCTCATAATTCCAAAACCGAGATTGTGTAATAGTCAAAATATTCACCCATTCACCCATCCATACCACCCGTACTCACCAATTGACCCACATTACCCACCCATCCATACTCACCCATCCATACCACCCATCCACCCACCAATCCACACCACCCTTACTCACCCACCCATACCACCTACATTATCCACCCATTTCACACCAACCATAGAAAAAACACGCTCTCACCCCCTCTGGAGCGTGAATGTTTTTTCACTTCGTCGCGCAAACACGTACGAGTTGAACAACCCTGCCCTGGTCCACTGCGTTGCAAAAGTAGCTTTTGCGTCATGAGACTTAGATCATGGTTCGCGAAATGCAGATTATGATAACAGTTGCGTCTCAAAACGGGGATTGTCGTACCCTGAACAAACACAAGAACAGCCGAAGCACAGTCGCAGCCGCGCCGGTCACCAAGTGTAGGGGGGCGAGCGGGCGAAGGGAGTCCTGAATCCTCTGGCGCGCCGGTCATCCCTCCTCAGCGCCTGGGGCCCTCACGTGGTGACGTCAGTTCTCTTTTCGTCCAAACGCCGAGCGGGTTAGGGCTCAGTCGGTTGGGGTCCGGACTGTATCAAGGGAACGTAGATGAGCTCAACGCGCATTCAGCTCATAACCACATTATTTACCCCTTATTCTCGACCCCTTCATGATGCAGTACGCCCGAGACTGTCCGGTAAGTGGGCGCTTCATCCGCATGCCGATGGATCTTGGGGGCGAGATGGCTGGACTCCGATGGGCTGTTCCCGAACATTGTTTTGCTGCCGTGCATGACATGATGTTCGACCTCACCCTGCTACGGTCTCGCCTGCTTGCTCATTGACGAATACGTTAGAAAGGTTGGTGGAGAGGCAGTTCAGGTGCGCGTTGGCATGCTACCCGCTGATATTGTGTTATTTCGCTGTTCTTTTTCGCCTGGGTCTTCGTCTTTCTGCCACCTCTGGGAATGACCTATTTCATTTCAGCTCGCCTGATTATCGTTTGTTGACCTTGCATCGTTAGTTTGGCTTTCGTACCCAGACGTCCTAATCTTGTGACTTACTTTCGTCTGCTCATTCTGCAGCCCCTGGCAGCCCGCGCAGGCTATGATGCCGGCCTTCTCTCGCCGCGCATGAGCCGTGTCTTTCCGCTGTGCTAAGTCCGGTGAGTAAGTCTCTAATCCGCATCGGCTACTGGTACGTGAATCTCCCACCACAAGAACTGGTAGTAAAGGGCGTCGGTTTACATCCCCTTTGGTCGCTCATCTACCCGGCTCATGGCCCGAGGGCTGTCTGTAGGCGTCTTCATTTAATATATCGATGCCATTCAGTCCGAATGCACCAGGGAAAGCATCGTATACGACTCGATCTCACCAAAGGGCGGGTCACGACGTTTCCGCACCGGAGGCGATCTGGATGCGCCTTGTAGGTTGCATGTGCGCAGATGCTTGCTCGATGGTCAATGCCCACTGTCTCGTTTCATTCAGTCCGGTATCCATGCTGAGTTCTCACATTTGTACGGTTTTTTGTTCACACCGTTGGAATGTGAACTAGAGTGCGACCTAAGCTTTGGAAATCGTACACTGGTGACCTCCAATGTCTGTGGATTGAGGACGGGTTGGCCTGAGTGACAATGGCACTGATGAATTAGCAAGCTCAATGTTGCATGGGCCTGAAACAACCCACCACACCTTAGCCCCCCATCCATCCACCACCCCCTGCAAGAAGACAACTGTTTGAGGCAGTACAACCGGCAACTTGGATGATAAGAACACTAAGCCCCCACCCATCCCCCTCATACGCACACAACCATCCACCCCACCCCCTGCGGAGACAACTGTCGAGGTGCAGTACAAATACCGGCACCCTTGGTGATGGTACTGTGTTCGACACCTCCAGGCAGGAGGGAAGGACCTCTTAAGTTCACCGTTGGCTCAGGCAGGTATCAAGGGCTTTGACATTGTCGGTCTGCGCTTGGCCGGGAGAGAACAAGAGCACAGGATGGAAGCTGTTGATGCCTATGGTCAGTGCTGGTTAAATAAACTAGAGTGACACACATTGTAATCGAGGTTTATGATGCTCGACCGTGTTCACCTTATACTGTAGAATTCAATGGTCAGCGCTCTGACATTGCTGTTCTGCTGGCGTTGGCAGAAGAAAAGAAAGCACAGGCATGGAAAGCTGTTGATAGCCTATGGTCAGTGCTGCTATGATAAAATGATTTTGTCTGTTAATCGATATGAATGGTATTTTGCATATACATATGATTTATTTAATAGCACTGACCATTATGCATAAATAAATGTATACATCATATCATTTATATGCATATACAGCAATATCCATTGTAATCATCTATAATAAATCATTTTAATAGTATACCGGCAAATGTCAAATGAGGTTATTAACTTGTAGAAAAATGATCAATGTAGCACGAGCGCAGCCCCTGTCCGAGAGATACAAGGAAGCACAGATGGAAGCAATTGGAATCCTTGGTCAGGCTTATAATATGTATGTATAGTCAGCATGACCAATAGGCATCAACATATAGGATAGATATTGATATTGATGCTATGGTCAGTGCTGGTTATAGAATGATGTTTGCATAATACATCACGGGTTCGTTATCATTTCATCACCATCATATTCTACTACACAACCATATTTCATCAGTATCCTATATTTCATCATAATATCATCATTAACCATCCTATCATCATTACATCAACATTATGTCACATCATTTCATCATCATATCATCATCATTTCATTTGACAGCTGTGTTTGACCTGCCCACCACGTTGTTGCTTTCCTCCCAGGTGAAATGGAGCTAAGGCTTATTATGGACTTCCCGCCAGGCTGGCATGGAGGAGAATGCAGGCGGAGTGAAGGTGCAGTTATCCAACGGCGCGATTGCTACTGTTCAAGCTGTCAATGAGGAGGCCATTACCTTGAACTTGAACCATGAGCTGTGAGTTTTATTTTGTATTAAGGAATTTTCGGTACGAAACTATTAAAGGATTTCGTACTAATTTTGTATTAAACAGGAATTTCGCCCCAGGAGCGTGGGAACCTCGAAATTGAAATTGAAATTGAAATTGTTACATCCGTGGGGACCTCGAAGTATTTGAGACATTGTTTCTTGAACGTGTTGAAGAAAATACTTGGTATTTTCGATTTTTTACACAAACTAGTCAGATATCTTTCATTTAATGACGCTAGTTTTTCAGGCTGCTGTTTATTTTTTATTGATGTGATATCTTAACCTTCTAGCTTTTGTGTATGGTGATCAGGCAAATTAATTGTTTTAAAGCTGCTTTATTTTAGCCTCATGTAATCGGAGTGATGCTTGGACTAATGTGCAATGAGGTTGTCCAGTCAAAGTCGTTACATTTGCGTTGTTTTTTTCATTTTTGGTATCCCTCCCCCATTGATGTTTGAGATGAATTCACTTTACCCTCCCTCCTCTGATTTTGAGAATGAAAGTTGATTTACCCCTCCTCCATGATATTTGAGATGAATTCAATTTCCCCTCCCCAATTGATTTGAGATGATCTAATTACCCTCCCCATTGATTTGAGGTGATTCATTTTAAACCTCCCCATTGATTTTGAGATGAAGTTGATTTACACCTCCCCCATTGATTTTGAGACCCCATTCGATTCTGAGATGACAGTTGATTATACACCGGCCCTTTGATTTTGAGACCATTGATTTTGAGATGAAACCGATGTACACCTCCCCATTGATTTTGAGATGCAAATCGATGTCACCTCCCCCATTGATTTCGGAGATTGGACGCGGATGTACAGACCTCCCATTGATTTTGAGATGAAGAATCCGATTTAACACTCCCATTGATTTTGAGATGATCATTTACCCCCCCCCCCCCCCCCCCCCCCCCCCCCCCCCCATTCTTAACTGGCAGCTGCAAAGCTTCACTTAATGAAATCCTAAACCTCGCCCATTCCTTGTTTGTAGGGCTGGCAAGGCTCCACTCAGATGAACCCTAAACCTATACCTATCCCATTCTTGACTGCAGGGCTGTGGCAAGGCTCTCACCTTCGATGTGGAGCTGTCTCCCTGAACCCCTGAAAGCCTTGCAAGCGTGACGGCCTAGAAGTCCATGGAGGATATAATGCCAAAGACTTCACCGCCTGGCATGAGGCCATATTAAGTATGCCACACGAAAATAAAAAGAATCGAATAAAATGTCGGCATGGTGTTTCAGCTCCAGGCTGCATACCCTCTGCCAATTATACAAGCCCAATTTTGTAGATAGTCCTAACTAGCCGGAGATTGTATAATACGTGTTCTGTGGTTGTTGTTTGCTTTCCAATTGCATCTATTTGATTCTGGTCATGATGTAATTTGATCGCTAATTGTGAGAGAAGCAACTCGAGACCTGGTTCATGGCTCCTGCAGCAAATTGCAGTTATCCTTTTTTCGGCAGCATGCATGTACCGTTACATTCCAGGGTAGACAAATAGACTCAAGGCCTTGCCCAACCATGAACAGGTGAGGCTTGAACAGAAAACACTGATTGAAATGAACCCAAACAATCGTTTAAAGACTAGCCGTGATTGAGTTCGTGGTACAATGTATTCATTCAATTTATCATTTTAAAAAGTGGAACTCGTAACGAGGCAAGAATTAAGTGGCATTACAAACAATAGTATTAAAATGGTATTTCTATATTCAGTCCCCGTTTCAACGAATGGCTTAATGGTAGATCTCTTTGAACGAAGAAGGTGGCGCGGGTACGAATCCTGCGATGCAATTTAGGTTGCGATTCGAAGTGCAGGTCGCAAACGAATTTCCTAATACCACGCCCCGACATGTTTCATTACCGCTTAAGTATTCAAGGATCGTCACCTCCCCCCCTTCAGATCGCTCTTTGGCGGTTGCAGGTCGTTTTGTCAACCGGCGATGTTGCTCTAGTCCAGTTGGTAGGAGCTGGCCCCACCCACGGTTTTTTCATTATCAAAGGCTCGTTCTTCAAAGTACCAAAGCATATTCAAAAATGTTATAATTGTCAAGGGCATAAAACAGCCCACTTGAAGCCACTAGAAAATGGTTTAAGACAGAGAAATCATTAGAATCAAAGTAATGAGTTGCTATTACGTAAGGATACATTCCCAATATAACAAAAGCATCTCAGAATCATTTTTTTTAAAGAATGCGAGATAATAATCTGAGATGACTGATTGTAAGCTATATTGTAGACAATATAAATTAATAAGTAGCACGAAACTCCAGGGCCCCCGGGTCGGTTTAAGAATATGTTTGGGGTTCAGGTTCATCAGTGCCTTTTTCTTTTCAGTAGCTCTTTCAACGGTTGGGCAAGGCCCTTAAGCCTATTTGGTCCTACAACTAAACCTCGGACTGTAAATGACAAACATTTCGGATACGCTGTTAAGATGCAGCCCCTGCTACTCTTCTGCCCCAGTGAATTATAGACCAGCCGCATTATAGCCACCATCCCATAATGGGCTCTGTAGATTAGACGTTGCTGGCATTTGGGTGAAGCCCCCCTCATCTCGCCCCAGTGGAGATGGAGGACCAAGCAGCCCACCATCTAATACAGTGGCTCTGTAGGATCTAGACGTTGGCTGATCATCTTGAGTGCAGCCCCTCACCTCGCCCAAGTGAATATAGGACCAGCCAGGCTCCACCATCTAATACAAATGGCTCTGTCAGGATTCTGACTTGACTAGGCACTCTTGGGTGCCCGCCCCTCAGCTGTCCGCATCAGTGAATAATAGGAGCCAGCCAGCCTCACCATTTAATACAGTGGTTCGTAGATCTAGAGTTGACCTAGGCAATGCTTGGGTGAGCCCCCTTCACTCTCGTCGCCCAGTGAATATATGGACCAGCCGAGCCCATCCATCTAATACAGTGGCGTCTTGTAGGATCTAGACGTTGACTGGGCATCTGAGTGCAGCCCCCTCATCTCGCCCCAGTGAATTGGACGCCAAGCCCACCATCTAATACTGTGGCTTCTGGTGGATTAAGACAGTTGACTAGGCATCTTGAGTGCACCCCTCACTTCGCCCGAGCAGTGAATTAGGACGACAGCCAGCACCATCTAATACAGGTGGCTCTGTAACGGATCCTAGACGGTTGACATAGGCAGAGCGAGGTATTCTTGGCAGAAGCCCCCTCATCTCTCCGCTCCCAGTGATTAGGACAGCCAGCCCACCATCTAATCACAGTGGCCTCTGTAGGATCTAGACTTGACTAGGCAACTCTTGGCAGAATCCCCCCTCACTTCTCCGCACCCACCATGAATATAGGGACGCAGCTAGACCCCACCAGTCTAAATACAGTGGCTCTGTAAGGACTGCTAGACTTGACTTGGGTCCAGTTGAGTGACGCACCTCCAAGGCATGGCCCGTTGACTTCCAATGTGTCGTACAGAGGAGGTTTTTTCCATCTCCACCGCCTCCAGTGAAATGGAGGGCCCAGATCCGAGCCGCACCTCTACTAAAAGTGGCTCTCGTAGGAAAATCTAGACGTTGGAACGTAGG
>JAJSRW010000372.1:0-37019 GCA_022414725.1 Microglena sp. YARC
TATGAACCCCGGGCAGCCCTAGTATTGATTCAGACTGACCACCACCAACAAATGGGCATGGACTCTTTACCTGGGCATGATAGGGGCTAGTCTGACGTGTTATTCCAGGCCATATACCGGTATATGAAACCCGTTGCAACCTTATGTATGAGTTCAGACGACCACCACCACAAAGGCATGGACACTTTACCTGGAAAATGACGGCAGGCCAAAAGTTCTACACAGTGTTCCATGGCTACATTTATGCACCCAAACGAACCCTATATATGGAGGTTCAGATGACTACCGCCACTAGGGAGCATACACTTCACTTGGCATGATGGCAGGGCAGTCTGTCACGTTTCCAGCTATTTACATATGTACCCGACAACCCCTATATAAGTGCCCGACAACCCTATGTATGGTTCAGATGACACCACCACAGGAGAGCTTGACACTTAGCTGCGTCATGATGACGGGGGCCAAATTTTACACCGGTTATTCCAGGCTATTATAGATGCTACCCAAAAACTCTCCTCTTATATATATATATATTACATATTCAGCTTACATGAACCACACCACTGAAGAGCATGACGCTTACTAGAAATGATGGCAGGGCTAGCTCTGACACGGTTGTTCAGGTCTAGCGCCTACATTATATGGAACCCGACACCCTATGTATGTGTTCAGATGACCAACCACCACTAAGGCATGCACGCTTTACCATAAAATGATGGCAGGGGCTAGTCTGCGTGGTTATTCCCAGGCGCTATATAGACTGTACCCGAACTCTATATATCAGTTTACATGACCACCCACCCACTAAGAGATCACCGCTTTACCTAGAAATGCATCTGGCTAGCGCAAGTTTGACACGGTCTTTTCCAGGCTGTATATAGATGGTAACCGAAACCCCCTACTATTATTATATTATAAACCTAATGAATCGAGTTTTAGATGACCGCACGACTGAGAGCTTGGCACTTTGTCACCTGGGCATGATGGCAGGGCCAAGTCTGACGCGTATTCAGCTATACATACTATACCCCCAACCCTTATACAGTTTACTGTAACCACCACCACAAAGAGCAGGACACTTAAGCAGGACATAATGGCAGGGGTTTTCAAGTCTGACACGGTTTTCCAGGCTATGATAGATGTAGCCTGAAACCTATGTATGAGTTCAGAGACTACCCACCACTAAAGCATGACACTTTACCTGGAAAGATGCAGGGGCCAAGTCGACACGGTTGTTTCTAGAATTCTGAAGCGCCCTTCTCCTGGCCAACGTGTTGGCTTACATCGTTGATTGAACGGAACTGCAGCAGCAATTACGGCCCGCACAGCATTGAGCCCTTAGAATTGCGTGAGTTTGCTATTACATGGTGTCAGTGCAGGCCCCCCAGTGTTGCCAAGACAAATCCTACCACCCGACAACTTCCTGAGTGTGCTTCGGTTCCAGCGCGGGGGGGGGGGGGCGGTGTCTTTTCCAACATGTATCTATGAGACTGAGGCGCTTAATAGCAGCGCACATGCATGAGCCCCTTATTATTACTATTTCTGAGTGGCAGGCCAGTGTTGGCAAGACAATCCCTTAACCTATATATCTCTCTGGGGGGGGGGGGGGGGGGTTAACTCTTCCAAACAATGTCCGGGCGACATACTCGGGTGAATGAACCGTAGAGCCTTAGGAAGGCCAGCAAAAATTAAGAGTCGACAGCATGGAGCAGTCTTTAGATGTGTCAGATGAAGGTTCTTGGTAATTCAATGTTATACGTTATCGTGTTGCAAGCAGTGTGTAGATGTCAAAAACGTGAGGAATTAGCCGTCATATATGGTTCAGACTAATAAAATGAGACGGCTATGTAGATTACCGACCCTTTAAATAATTAGGATTGAGCAAAACCAAATCCGACAGCTTGGTGAAGCTACTTTTTTTACTGCGCTTCACACAAGCAGCGATAAGATCATAGCGCCATTGTGACAAGTATTAAGTCATACTGAGGCCGGCCAAGTTTTAGTCTGAGCTTTTCACTTTACCAAGAGAATCGAAAGGTATAATGGCATATTGGCTGTTTACTAGCCTGAAACCTTTTTGTTTCCACTCAGGTCAACAAAAATCCCGGGAGCCAGTAAATCCTTTCCTATCCCACCATTGGTCTTGCAGACGCCTAACCACGGCGAGATCCTATCTACACTATACAGAAGTCATGATAACCGACATCATCGAATCCATTCACTCCTATAGCAAACCTAAAACAACGACCGTATTGCCAAATTCCACTCAGCAGGAACGTTAGCCCGATTAGACCCGAATATTGACCAATCGCACAGTGCAAATCCTGACTATCACGCGGCGTAAGATCCCAACATCACACGATCAGACAACCTAACTACCCCGAATGCTTATCAACCCGAAGCCAATACCATAGCCGAAATCTCTATCTTATTCCCAGCCTGCATCAACCTAAGTGACCGCACGTATGTATGTTGCCGAATCTCCGATTCACATCAATGTATATCTAATGCATCAGCAACATAACCACCAAGAAACCTATCAGGTCGCCTGTCACGCCATGCTTCTATATTTATCCACATCTTACCACAATTGATATCCCAAACATCCACAGGCACTGATGCGTAAATGCAGGCTTCCTTACTTGTAGTCGCATGGTGGATGACTATGCAGTCTGAAATGTCATCACTTCAGCAGAAACAAAAGTCACGCTTCGCGATGGGGACCGAAATCAACAGCCCAAAGCAGTTACGTCCATCAAAGGTGGAGTTACAGGAACGCACGCTGGTGTTCAATTTTAAATGGTCTTTGACACATTGATCAGTTTGTGGTTGCAGCGGACCGAGATAACTAAGCGCCGCGGAGGACATACATCCCACAATGAATTATGGACCCGTGGTCAGACTGTTAATTGTTTATTGTTATTCAGAGTATAGTTGGTCCTGACCACAGCCAATGCGAGCCCCAGAAGGCTAACTGACTGTATTTCGACTAAGCTGGCTTGAGCTATGGAAACCGCTGAGGTAGGTCCGAGTATATGAAGTTAATAGGCTTCTTCTGCATTCCAGGTATTAGTTGCGGAATATAGTCAGCGGCGAACACTACAGCCCAGAGCTTTGCGTGCCAACGACATAAGTGAGGTGTATTGTCACCCTGGTGTTAGTTTGTATTTATATTTTAAGTTAGTTTATCGTACGGGTCTCAAAATTAGGCTTCACGAGGGTGACTGCTACATCAAAGTTGAACGATATTGGACGCTGGGGGTGTGCAAGAATTTTAAAACATCCTTTTGCGATTCCAGGTTTAGATTATGGGCCAGCTAACTAGCCAAGATGGTACTCACCAACAAATGGAGGATATGGATTTACGGACCCTAGAGTAACTAAGATATCATCGTGTTTCTTGCTTTGATTAATTTAATTTGATTTAGTCCATAGCAATGCACCCCCCACTGCAACCATCCCTCCTCTCGCCTCTCTCTGGGGGGAGAGGGCGCGCCTCCTACTGTAACAAACAAACACCCGCTCCATGCCAAATAATAAGAAGATAGTGCAGTTAGCGACAGAACTGGTGTCCAGTTAATAATGCTTTGTTGCTATTCACACTTTAGGGCTGGCCGAAACCAAGATAGAATAGGCCCATGAGCATACTAATTCACCAACAAAAGAATCAGTGAGTGGTGGGACGCTTGGTTGCTTCGAGTTGTTTCATGGGCATTTAAGCACTTTTGCATATCAATTTTTAGTGTTAATAAGTGCAATCGGAGATCCATCAAACTCAGCCTGAAAGCGAACTCGCCCACAAATAGTGATATAAGAGAACTAGGGCTGTCGCTTTATGCTTTTTATGGTAATATCAGCAGTTAGTATATAGGGACCATCACAAAGCCCTATGGTTGAGTGTACTAACGGATGTGATACTACCTGCACCGCGTCTAAACGTAGTTGATTAATTTGCGTTAATGGAGGGCCGCTAGTATACTTGCAAGGACCGTTTAATCTTGCTATTTATTATTATGGGTAGCCATTCAACAGCCATAGAGACATAAACTACGGCAACGGTAAGCTAACTGCAACCTCAGTCAGCTGTATTGCTTTGATTGTTTTATATCAGTTAGTTATAGTATCCATGCAATAGCTCACAGAGATACTTAGCTCATCAAGTGAGTATATGGACCTTTGGACCATAGTAAACTTAATAGACCCTTATTATCTGAACGTCTTTAGATTTTCTTTTATAGGGAGAACCATGCGGAATAGCACCACGAGTCACTCACCAAAAGAGAGGATATGTGATCCTTGGTAGACGCTGTAGGTAGTCAGAGGAGTTTAACCTTCAGGCTAGTTTATTGCCTACATGAAATAGCCACAGGTTACTCCACCTCAATAAGTGAGACATGGCCTAATGGACCCTAGTAACTTCGGTACTGTTTATCTTGCTTCATTTATTTATGGGCCAGTTTGATTCCCCCTACGGTCACCCTTAGGGTTGCAGGTCGTTGTCAACCGCGATGGTAGCTTGTCCAGTTGAGGTGGTAGACAATTCTCTGCCCGCGCACGACAAGGTTCCATTAACACCACGCCCCACCAGGCATTATCATTACCTTTTATTTATGGGCCAGCAATAGCCCAGAGCTACAACCACAAGTGAAGATATGGTGTCTAGTTTATCTACTGTCCTGCAGTGACAGAAAATAGTGTTTGTTCTCTTCTTGGGTTGTTTCTTTGTTTGGTCGTTGGGTTGTTTCACTGTTTTTTGTTGCGTTGTTGGGCTGTTTCACTGTTTTTTGTAGGGCTGTTGGGTTGTTTCACTGTTCCTTTGTATCTTTGTTGGGCTGTTGGGTTCTTTTTTTTATTTGACTGCTGGTTTGTTGGGATTGTTGCGGGTTTTTTGAACGCCGCTCCTTTGTTGGGAAGTTGGGTTGTTTCACCGCTCCTTTGTATCTTTGTGGGGTTGTAAGGTACTTTGACCGCTCCTTTGTTGGGTTGTTGGGTTCTTTCACCGCTGATTTGTTGGGTTGTTGGGGTTTGTTTCACCGCTCCTTGTGTTTTCTTTGTTGGGCTTGTTGGGTTGGTTGACCGCTGATTTGTTGGGTTGTTGGGGAGATTTTGTTTGACCGCTTCTTCGTTTGGAAAGTTTTGGTTTTTTCCACCGTTCCCCTGGTGTTTCTTTGTTGGGTTGTTTGACTGTCATCCTTTTTTTGTTCCTATTCGTTTGGTTGGTTTGGCTTGGTGGTTGTTGGTTATTCATTTATTGTTTTCCATTGTCCATTTTGTTGGTTGGTCTGTGTACATGAGAAAAAACGTGATGTCCAATTGGGGAATGTAAGAGTCTTTATGCATCATGCACTGCATTGTTACATTGATTCTTTGATTCTGATTGTTTCCTTGCCTCCTTTGTTACTGTTTTCAGTTGTTGGACGTTTGGTGTGGATGCGATTGTACAAACTTCCCCTTCAAGAGCTTGGCATGCATTGAAACAGTTAAATGCCAAACATTTGCAATCCTCCCCCACCACTCACACACCCAACCACCCACCCACCCCACACCACCACCACCACCACCCTCCACCCAACCAACCCAACCTACCCCCAACCAACCCACCAACCCACGGCCCCCTACAACCCAGACCTACAAAACCAACCAACCTACCCCCCCCCAACTGTTTGCAGGTGTTTGAGACGTTGGCGTGGATGCGATTGTGACAAACTTCCCTACACGAGCTTTGCAAGCCATTGAAAACAGACTTGTGCAGTGTGGAGACGTTATGCACCCGCGCAAGGGCTACGGCCATGACTTATAAGTTTGGTTTGATACCATAGCCTATCAGCCTTCAGGCTATTGACGAACTTTGACAAACATCCCTTCACGGCTTTGCAAGCCATTGAAAACTGACGTTTGCCAGTGTGAGACGTTATACACAAGGGCTACAGCCATGACTTTATAGGCTTTGGTTTGATACCATTATGGGCTATCAGCCTTCAGGCTATTGTCGAACTTTGACAAAGTTCCCTTCGTGAGCTTTGCGAGCTATTGAAAACAGACTTGCACCCGTGTGGAGGAATTGTTACACACCCGTGCAAGGGCTCCGGCATGACATAGGTTGCTAGTATATATATAACATGCCTATCAGCCTTCAGGCTTTTGACAAACTTTGACGAACTTCCCTTAACGAGCTTTGCAGGCTATTGAAAACAGGCTTGTGCAGTGTGGATACGTTATGCACCCGCGCAAAGGCTATGGCCCGACTATGATGATGATGATGATTGATGATGATGATCGATGATTGTGCATTTTCCTGATGCCCTACCAGACTAGAAATTGTGCCGGAGGCGGTTTTGGCGGAGTCTAGGGACTGATGAAGAACAAAAACGGAAAAGGGAAAAAAGACACACATGATTAGGTTTGCTTTCATTACATTGTACATCAGCCTTGACTGCTCTTCCCGCCACAAGTAGGGCTGCGGTCCAAGGATACTTCAGGAGGACCCCAGCTCTGCTGCCTGCTGAGACACAACCAATTGCATAGCCTGCGTCCTGCGACGCAACGGACCCTTCCTTCTGGTCAACAGACCCTCACCACGTTCGGTCCTGGGCGACGCAACAGACTCTTGACGTTGCGTCTGCGACGGAGGGCCTGCGTTCCTGAACAACCCTGCTATGGCCATGACTCATCATAGGTTTGGTTGGATTTCAATCCCCTGATAAATGCATTCATTTCACATTAACGCAATTCGATTTGATAACATGAAATTGAATGAAAAACGCAACATAAAAAAATCAATTAAAATATGTTCAATTTAGACCTCTGGTAATTTCATTCGGGACTCGCCTCCAGGCGCCCTTAATTGTTAGATTTTAAGCTGACACCCTGATAACTTCATGCTTCCAGGATTTCGCAAGTCGCCGACCAATATGAATGCGATCGCCAGGGCCTCTCATTCCTTTTGAATTAATGTATCCCTCACCCGGCCTCAAAAAGGATGGGAATTTGCAGATGCGGGAACCAAACTGAATTACTATTGGAGAGTTGTTTTCCTACAGCACAGAAGTTAGGGTATGCTGCTTGCCCTTGCTCGTCACTGGTTGCCCTCACACCCTCAGGTGGGGCGATTCCCTTCAGCCTATCTGGCTACTCCTGGACTGGAAGATACATGCAGGCAAACACGCATTATTTTGTATATGTTGAACCAGCTTCCCAAACCTATATTGGTAGGTTCTTATCACATTATTCAGGCGCTCATTTTTTCCCCTTCAGCCTGTATGGCTACCCCTGGTCTGGAAGATACATGCACATTTGCACGCCTGCTGCTGCATCTGTTGAACCAGCTGTTCAAATATATATGGCATGGTATTGGTATTGCACATTATTCAGGGCTTCAGCTTATTTGCTTCAGCCTATTGTCAGGGTGCTATATCGGCATCTAGGTCTAGATGCCGATATAGCATCCGTGTCTCTGTAGTTCACCACTCTGACTCCTATCTTGCTTCAGCCTATCTAGCTACCCCTGGACTGGAATATACATGCAGTCATGCACATACAACGTACTTCGCCTGTGATTTGTATTTTTTTGTCGACGATTTATGTCGGTGGATTGTCCGGACGTGATAACTAGCTTGAGGGAGGAGGAAAGGAAGCCCCTCTCAGTGATATACAATGGTCTAGTGGTAGACCAGATTGCTGGAGGACGAAGAGACGGGGTATCAACTCCTTCGTCGCTCTTGCGTTGCAGGTCGTCGTTCATCCGCGATGGTAGCTTGTCTAGTTGAGGTAGGAGACCGCTCCCCACCCGCGTACGACGGGCTCCCTTAACACCAGCCCCACCAAGGCGTTATCATTACCTTTGTCGTGGATTGCCGGAAGTGATAAATAACTAGTTTGAGGGAGGAGGAAGGGGTTGGCTTGCTCCCACATAGAGGGGTATATGCCCGTGGTGTTGGCCTGCCCGGTGTGCAAGTGGGTGGGGAGGTTAGCCTTGATACTCTTCGTGAGATTGTTGGCCGGGTGCCGGGGGGGATGGTCCTCGTTGATATATTGGGGGGGCTGGACTGATGGTGAGAGCATATTACTGATGGTGAGAGCAATTTAGGGGGGCTGGACTGATGGTGAGAGCAAATTTAGGGGGCTGGACTGATGGTGAGTGCAATATTCAGGGGGGCTCGAATGATGGTGAGAGGCATATTTAGGGGGGGCTGGACTGAATGGTGAGAGCATATTTTAGGGGGATGGACTGATGGTGAGAGCATATTTAGGTGGGCTGTTCACCCCTTTTTTATCTGGTCCGATGATATCGTAACCATTTGTCGCTTCTTTTGCGAGCATGTCTTCCGCATTATTCCCTGCGATACCTGAGTTAGATCGGACCTTCAGCATGCGACAATGGACTGAAAGATAGAAGACAGTGGCATGGGTTTGAAGTTTTATGCAGATCTAGAGGGCAGCTACTTTGAAGATCTCTAGGCGGGGGCGGTTGAGAAGCGTGTGATGGGTATGGTCCCCCAAATGTAATGGCTCAATAAATCGCTTTATATATCCCTGAGCTGTGAGAGCCTGCAAGAGGGTATTGTGCCGATTCCCTTTTTCCACACATGTGTTGCTGTCAGAGCAGTAGCCGACTTCCACTTTGGTGATGGGGGGGGGGGGGGCAGGAGTTTGGGGTGGAGCATGTGTGCTGATCTGGGGTCATTAGAAGATCCAGTCTAAGTTTTTCCCTGGTGAGTTGGGCCATGTTGGGGGATTTATGCCAGGAGGGCGGCCCATTCCCCTGGACCCCAATGGGGTGGTCCTGAAATTTGCCTGCGTCCATTTACATGGACTTTCCCCTCTTGACCCCTTTGCCACTGCTCTCTTTTATTATTTGTACTGCAAGTTTATGCGGATTTATACACATTCCAGTAAAGGTTGATTGGGTGTTTTAAGCCAGCTAGCATGTGACTAGCACCATCTTGGCATTAGGGTTGTTCAGGACGCTGTGTCCTCCGTCACAGACGCAACTACAAATGGTATGTTTCATCGCAGGACGCAGACTATACAATTGGTTGTGTCTTAGGCAGCAGATCTCGAGGTCCTTCTGAAGTACCCTGCTTGGCGTGTGTGGCATATAGGACAGGTGTCTGACGACGGTGGGTGGGGGCTACTACAATATAGATGTTTCCATGTATAGGTCAGCCTCTTGTTCCATAAGCGGCCCCACCTAGCCTTATGGATTTGTATCTTCTGCCACCAGGGGACTGATGCCTGCTGCCAGAAGTGGTGGCTAGCATGTGGGAGGTGCTCGGGGTATGCTGTGGTCCACAATGAGGCATATACGCCATGCATGTTGGTCCCTCCTATGCGATTTTTTGTGGAGAGGTTATCCTTGACCCCCCCCCCCCCCCCCCCCCCCCCCCCCCCCCCCCCCCCCCCCCCCCATTGAGGTTGTGTGTTGCTATCCTTGGGGGCAGGGTGCTATCAGCTGCCAGCGGGGCCTGGACAGACGACTATACCAAATCATCAGATGTAAGCCCTAAAGATCTTTTTTGTTTGAATAAGTCATTGAATTAAATGTTCACTGTAAAACGATTGTATGGGGTTCAGTTCATCAGTGCCTTTTTGTTAAAGCCCCTCCTGCCATGGTTTGGCTAGTCCCTTTAGCCTACTTGGTCTACCCCTGGACTGTAACAACTAACTAAGAGATCTGGATTATGAGGAAGGAAGAATGCTATGAACCGGACATGGATGCCATCATCGTAGAGAATAAATATGTATTATACCGTCTACCAGTAAATATCTATACTTAGTTAAAGGGTTTAGGGTTGAGCTAAAATAGTTAATTTTTTGAGGATGGTAGGGGGGGAAAACGTTAGTTGGGAGTGGGCTTGTATTGGGCCAACACGGGTAGGCCTATAGCGATGCAATTTAATGATGAGTGTGATAAACCTGAGATGCGAGATGCCTACTTATCTCATCGGAGACCTCCCTCACAAAGTGGTTTGTAATATGGCTAGATTCGGACCTTCCTCCCACTACCTGAAGGTGGACACTGACATATGGAAGCGACCCATGATTGTCCCTCTGAATGATCGAGTGTATTAACTACGGTATGCGATTATGGAATCGTTGAAGATGAACAGCATGTGGTTTAGGGTTTAGGGTTTTAAACCCTTCCAGGACCCGATTTCCCTAACTGATAGCAAAATGATTCCTCTACATTATTATGTGATGTGTAATGAACGAGTGGCTCGTGTGAATTAACCAGTTTGTGTCCATGAATCTATGAATGGATTGCGTGCATTTTGATAAGAATGCTTATATTTGGATTGTTGTGATGAGGATGACAATTTGACGATTACATTTTCCTGGTAATTATTTTGACAGACGATGATAGCGATCAGACAAATTGCTGGATGGAGCCATGTAACCAAGTTATAGTTCGAAGGGAACTCTCATCATGTGCATGGAACAAATCTGCCTCTGACCTCCATGCTCGCATAATTGAAGTGGATTGTTACAAGGTTTTACAGCCAACTGTGGGATTCTCACCGTCTACTAATTGTTTGAAGCCTCCACGGAGTCCATGCCGGATTGCCCGTAATACCGAATAAAATAATACGGTCATCAGTTAATCACTATTTTCTCCACAGAAAATAGCAATAGGATATGAATTGACTGAGGATCGCATACATCGAACACCGAGCTTCAACATGCGAAATGTATGAAGAGATTGGATTAAGTGTATTTTGATTATAATGATAATATTTTGGCTGCTTTAATTATGCCTACATTTCCTTGGTAATCATTTTTACTACCGAAGTCGGCGAGCAGCTAAATTACTGCCTGGAGCCATGTAACTAAGTTCAAAACCTAAACCCTAAAACAACCATTTGTTTGCGTTTATATTTTTTCCTGATTACTTTGTTTTACTGCCGAAGATGGCGTGCAGATAATTGCAAAATTGCTGGCCGGAGCTATGTAACCTAGTCCGAGTTCATGTACCCAAGTTCAAGTTATGTAACAGCCTAGGGGTAGCCGACTGGATAGGATTGATTACATGGTCTGTCTGTATTGAAATTGAAATTGTTACATCCGAGCAATCAAGCAGCTGATCCTGAAGAGCCCTCCTCCCCACCTCCGGCGTCAAATGAGCCCAAGCCAACTTCAATCAAGCAGCTGATCCTGGAGAGCCCTCCCCCCCACCTGTGACGTCAAATGAGCCCAAGCCAACTTCAATCAAGCAGCTGATACTGGAGAGCCCTCCCCCCCCACCTGTGACGTCAAATGAGCCCAAGCCAGCTTCAATCAAGCAGCTGATCCTTGAGAGCCCTCCCCCCCACCTCCGACGTCAGATGAGCCCAAGCCAACTTCATGAAGGGCCTCCCTCCCTGCGAGCACACAGGCGATTCAAGTGAGTCAATCAAAATGATTGCATGAAGAGATTGGATCGATGCATATTCTTGGATTGATTGCATATTTGGGTAAAATCAATGTTTGGAGTGTTTTTGTTACTGCCGAAGACGGCCACCAGCCTGAAATTCTTGAGCCATGTAACAAAGTTCAAGTGACTCCACACAGCCCAGGATGGCGATGCAGTTTTCTCCAGCTTAAGGTAGGTCCAGTTGAGTAGCAAAATTTGTGACTCAAACCTGATTTCTGGTCTGTGGCGTAGCATGGTTTAGAGCTGAGCCCCGGCGGGTTTGGGGGGCAGCTTGTCCCACTGGAGTCGCACCGAGTCGCTCAATTTGCTCACTTGACATGCCGGATCCCGCATCCTCCTCATTGCTCCTGCCGCTCATCTTGCTGCCAGCAATTGTATGTGCACCCACCATATTCTAACATCACATAGCCCTACCCAAAGATATGATGAGGAAAAGGGATGATAAAAAGAGAAACTTTGAAACAACGTGAGAAAACAAGTGAAAAGGAAGCCGAGTGGATGCACTCTCCTCACAACCCTCTAAGTGGGGGGGTTGTCTGCCCCCCCCCCCCCCCTACCCCCCCCCCCCCCCGCCCCCCCCCCCCCCCACACACACCCATACACACCACCCACATGATTCGCGCTTGGCCCCAGTGCAAGCAAAAGGGCTGCCCCCCTCAACCTCACGCCTCGTAATAAGGCGAACCATTTCTTTATTATATTTATTTACTCACATGACATGCCGGATCTGGTAATGAAGTGTACCATTCATTTATTATATTTATTTACTCACATGGCACGACATGCTGGATCTGGTAATAAGGCGTACCATTTATTTATTTATATATTTATTTACTCACATGACATTTCAGATCCCGCTCATATTGCTGCCATCCTCATTGCTCCCGCCACTCATATTGCTGCCAGCTATAATATGTGCGCCCACCATATGTTCACATCCCATAGCCCTACCCGAAAGATAGAAAAAATGTGGCGCAAGCAGCGGCGCTTGGAAAATATGAATCCGAGATCCGGGATTCACAGCCACCTCGGCGACAGCTCGGCAAGATATTGAGATCTTGCCAGGTGGTACCCTAAAAAAAAGAGCTAAACCCCGGACAGCGCGCTATTATATATAGGATTTACTCACATGACATTCCCACCATATGTTCACATCCCATAGCCCTACCCACATGATTGGAGGTTGGACCCAGTGCAAGCAAACGGACTGCCCCCCTCAGCCTCACGCCTCGTAATAAGGCGTACCATTTATTTAGTATTTAATTAGTTACTCACCTGACATTCCGGATCTGGTAATAAAGTGTAACATTCATTTATTATATTTATTTACTCACATGACACGACATGCTGGATCTGGTAATAAGGCGTACCATTTATTTATTATTTAATTAGTAACTCACATGACATTACGGAGCCCGCATCCTCATCGTTGCTTCCGCCACTCATATTGCTGCCAGCTATCCAGCCTGGCATGTGATCACTGTACAGACCCGTGTCCCCGGATTCACCCAGGTTCATGTTGCGCCGCACACGAGCCAGCAGGGCGTCGAGGTCGGATACGTTGCCTGATAAGGAGTGAAACAAGGGCACACAGTTTTCAGGATGAAGTTCTGTAATCTTCTTTCATCATGCTTCAACAGATCTACCAAGGTGGCATTGTACTAGCGCCAAGTCCTTGCATGGTGCTAGCTTCATTAAGCCACCAACCTCATCTCCTCACCCACACCCACCCCTTCGTCCCCCCACTCACCCACCATCACACCCCAACTCCACCCCAATACCCACCCACCTGCCTGCCAGGGGTGGCTTTGCTGCCGGTACCAGCGCCGGCCACACCCTCCCACCCAAACAACCACCCACCCCGACTCCACCGAAACACCCAATACACCTGCCAGGGGTGGCTTTGCCGCCTGTACCAACGCCGGCCATCAGAGTGCTTGCTCACTTAAGCCACCAACCCCACCCTCTCACCCACCATCACATCCCAACTCCACCCACCAACCTGCCGGGGGTGGCTGTGCCGCCGGTACCAGCGCCGGCCGTCGGAGAGCTTGCTCACTTAAGCAACCAACCTCCCCCCCCTCCCCCAAACGTGGCATGACGCCACACCATCACATGTGAAGTACTGGCGCTATGCATTTTTACTCTTACCTGGTGATGAGTCAATAGCTGTACTTGTTCCCCTAGCTCGGGCTCATAAAGTCTACGGGCAGTCTATACCCCCCCCCCCCCCACACCCCCACACACAAACACACATTCTCTATCTCTCCCACACATGCACACACACACACAGTAGGAAACACTCAGAGGCAGTACGTGCGTATAAGCTTACCTGGCGATGAGTCAATAGCTGTACTTGTTCTCGAGCCCGGGCTCATAAAGTCTACGGGCAGTCTATATGCCCCCCCCCCCCCCCCCCACCCCCCCCCCCCCAATGTGGCAGGTCGCCACACCATCACATACCTGGTGATGAGTCAATAGCTGTACTTGTTCTGAAGCCCGGGCTCATAAAAGTCAACGGGCAGTCTTTACCCCCCCCCCCCCCCCCCCCCCCCGTCCCACCCACCCAACGTGGCATGACGCCACACCATCACACGTGAAGTACAGGCGCTATATATTTGTACTCTTACCTGGTGATGAGTCAATAGCTGTACTTGTTCTTGATCCTGGGCTCATAAAGTCTACGGGCCCATGGGTTGTCTCGTCCTGTCTGGACGCGCTGGAGGCAGCGGCATGGGTGTGAGGAGCGGCAGTGTGCATGGTGGAGGAGAGAGGCTGTGTGCTGTACGAGGAGCCGGAGTGGGTTTGCGAGGGTGAAAAGTGTGACTTGTAGGCGCCTGGTTGGGTCTTGGAGGCAGAAGAATGGGCAGTATAGGCGCCTGAGTGAGTATTGGAGGCAAACGAGTGCGCCTTGTACACGCCTGAGTGGGTGCCCGAGGCGGAAGAGTTTGTGTTGTACGAGCCAGAGTGCGTGTTGGCAGATGAGGGTGTGTGTGAGACGCTTGCTGATGTTGAAGGGTCTGCGGAGGGTCGGCTATTGCCGGTGGTGTCTGCAGGGTAGGCTGAGTCGACTGAAGCTCGCAGCTCTGCCAAGATGCGACTGCTGGCACTCTCTGCCCTGCTTGCTGCTGCTGCTGCTGCTGGGGGTGGTGGTCCATGGAGGGAGGTGGTGGTCCACGGCTGTGGCTGCTGGTGGTGGTCCACGGAGGGTCGACTTCTGCCGGTGGCGTCTGCAGGGTAGGCTGAAGCGACTGAAGCTCGCAGCTCTGCCAAGATGCGACTGCTGGCACTCTCTGCCCTGCTTTCTGCTGCTGGGAGGTCCACGAAGGGTCGATTCCTGCTGGTGGCGGGTGCAGGGTAGGCGGAGGAGGCGGATGCTCGTAGTTCAGCCAGGAGGCGGCTGCTGGCACTCTGTGCCCCGCGGCTGTCGCTCTCGCTCCCAAGCTGTGGTGGGCAGAGGAGATGTGAGGTTTAGAGGTAGACATACACAAAAAGAAAACACCTGGAGGGGCGTTGGTGTTAAGGGGCCTCTGTGTGAGATTAAAAGGTTTAGAGGTAGACATAGGCAGAAAGAAAACACCTGGAGGGGCGTGGTGCTAAGGGGGCCCTCTGTGTGAGATTTGGTATTTAGTAGTAAGCACAGGTAGACGGAGGAGTCAGAGGCTTGTAGCTCAGCCAGGAGGCGGCTACTGGCACTCTCTGCCTCACGGCTCTCGCTCTCGCTCCCAAGCTGTGGTTGGCAGAGGAGATGTGAGGTTTAGAGGTAGGCTGAGGAGGCGGAGGCTCTTAGCTCAGCCAGGAGGCGGCTGCTGACACTCTGTGCCCCGCGGCTGTCGCTCTCGCTCCCCAGCTGCGGTTGACAGATTTGGCAGCTATTTTTATTATTTGAGGAATATATCGGGGAGTGAGTTAACTTCTTGCTTTTTTAAAATTTGTATTGCTCCCCAGCTGCGGTTGACATATATTTAGTTATTTGAGGTTTAGTTGTTTGGCAGTTATGTGAGGTTACTTGTTTGGCAGTTATGTGAGGTTTCGTTATTTGGCAGTTATGTGAGGACAAGTTATTTTCAGGAGATGTGGGGTTTAGTGGTAGACATAGGAGATAGGGGAAAGGGGTACCCCACCCATGTGCATGTTATGGTCCAGGGGTGGCTAAATAGGCTAAAGGGACTTGTCCAACCTCGATCCTCAAATCCAGATCACCTCTAGCTTACCTGCCCAACCTTGAACCTCAAATCAGGATCACATCTAGATTACCAGGAGGGTCACCACTGCGAGCAAATGACCTCATTAAGGGCAGCCAAGGCAGCGAAGCCCGGGGAGGAGGGTCGAGTTGGCATGCCTGATGCTGCCGCCTATTCATGCTCATAATTCCACTCCTACTCCTATTACCACAGTACCAACAAGCAACTGACCTCACTAAGAGCAGCCAAGGCAGAAGAACCAGGGAGAGGGTCAAGGCTGGGCACGCCTCATGACACTGCCTAGTCTTGAAGGGGGGGACATCTATCCTGTTCATGCCCGACTCCTACTCCCACACACATGTACTCCTACCCCTGCTCCCACACACATACTCCTACTCCTATTACCACTGGACCAACACGCTACTGACCTCACTAGGTGCCGCCAAAGCAGCGGAGCCAAAGGAGGAGGGTCGAGGGGGCATGTCTGATGCTGCAGCCTACTCGTGCGCCTACTTCCACACATTTTTAATCCCACACATGTACTCCTACCCCTGCTCCCACACACATACTCCTACCCCTTCTCCTATTACCACTGCACCAACAAGCAATTAACCTCACTTAGAGCAGCCAAGGTAGCAGACCCAGGGTAGGAGGGTCGAGGGGGCATGTCTGATGTTGCCGCCTACTCATACTCCTACAACCACTCCTACTCCTATTACCACTGCACCAACAAGCCACTGACCTCACTTAGTGCTGCCATGGCAGAAGAAGCAGGGGAGGAGGGTCGAGGGGGCACGCCAGATGTTGCTGCCCAGTCTGGAAGGGGGAACATGTACTCCTACAGTCCTACCCCTGCTCCCACATACATGGACTCCTACCCTGACTGGCCCACACACATACTCGTACCCCTATTCCTATCAGCACAGTACCAACAAGCAACTGACCTCACTAAGGGCAGCCAAGGCCGCGGAGCCTGGGGAGGAGGGTCGAGGTGGCATTTCTGATGCCGCTGCTGCCGGTGATTCCTCACCATCATGTGCCCCGTAACTGCTCCTGCCCAGTCTGGATGTGGGAGCATTCATCAGCCCAGCAGAGCTGCCTCCTACCAGGCTGTCACTTCCAGGCGATGCTGTCATGCCAGTTTGGCCTCCAACCAGGCTGTCACTTCCAGGCGATGCTGTCATGCCAGTCTGGCCTCCTACCAGGCTGTCACTTCCAGGTGATGTTGTCATGCCAGCCTGGCCGGAGGATGGCGTGCTCCTCTGATCAGAGTATGTGACGTTTCGTATGCTGCCTCCCGGCGCCGGCCTCCCAGAAGATCCTGTGATGGATTGTTTGATGAAGATGATGATGATTACGGTGTTGGTGATGATGGTGGTGATTATGATGATAATGGCGGTGATGGTATTGGTGTGGCAATGGCGATGATGAAAATGCTGATGGTGTTGATGATGGCATTGGTGTTGTTGTTGATGATCTTGATGATGACGGTGTTGTTGATGACGATGGTGCTGCTGATGATGGCGCTTTAGTTGTTGGTGCTGATGATGCTGATGGTGCTTGAGTTGCTGGTGCTGTTGTTGGTGGTGAAGGTGCTGTTGTTATTGTTGGTGATGAGGATTACATTGTCCTAGTGATCAAATAAATCAAATAATAAATAAAAACACCCTCCTGCCCATGCACACCTGAGGCTGCTGTGAACGTGCTGAAGGAGTGCGAACTCCCTGTTGCTGTACCGAGAGATGACTGACCACTAGAGGTGGGCACTGACGCATTAGCAGTGGTGGCAGTAGAGTGTGATGCAGCATAGGGCATGGGTGTAGAGGAGTACGATGCAGCTTGGCCCCCAATGACAAGAGCATGTCCTGTTGACTCTACCACACTGGCCAGGGCACGATCGGGGGCAGTTCGCTTGGGCACAGCCTCTGGCCGTTGGGGGGCGGGTGAGGTGTCCATGGTAGATGGTAGGGACAGGAAGGAGCTCGGGGAGTCTCCGTGGACACCAGTTAGTGTTTGCTGGGTGCCTGCCCTGTCCAAGATGGACTGGAGGAGGGTGCTGTTATAGCCTGTGGGAGTGTCGTGAGTGGTGGGCAAGTTGATGAGACGGGGGAGGTGCATTGAATGTAGGAGGTGGTTGAGAATATGGATGGGAATGTGGTTGGGAATGTGGTTGGCAATGTGGTTGGGAATGTGGTTGGGAAGGTGGTTCATTGAAGATGGGAAGAGAGGGAGCTGGGAAGGCTCATATGGGATGGTAGCTAGCTAGCTAGGTAGGCAGGTGGATGGGTAATCAGGTAGGTGGATGGTGAGGGATGAAGGAGCAGGGGGAGTCCCCTTAGAAGCCTGTTTGCCCCTGTCAGGTGCCTGCCTTTTGAGCAGTGGGGTAGTGGTCAGCTAGGCAGGTAGATGGGTAAGCAGGTAGGTGGATGATGAGGTAGGAAGGAACATGGGAAGTGTCCTTGGAAGCCTGTTTGAGCCTGTCAAGTGCCTGCCCTTTGAGCAGTGGGGTGGTGGCGAGCTAGGCAGGTATATGGGTAAGCAGGTAGGTGGATGGTTGGGACAGAAAAGAGGTTGGAGGGTCTCCTGTGACACCAGTTAGAGTTTGTTGGGTGCCTGCCCTGTCCAAGATAGACTGGAGGAGGGTGCTGTTGTAGCCTGTGGGAGTGTTGTGAGTGGTGTGATAGTTCATGCGAGGGTTGAGGCTAGAGGTAGACGGGCAGTTCAGGAGCTGGGAAGGCACATGTGGTGGATGGGTAAGTTGGTGGATGGGTAAGCAGGTTGATGGGTAAGTAGGTTGGTGGATGATGAGGTTGCTAGTAACATGGGGAGTCCCATTGGTAGCCTGCGGGAGTTTTGTGGGTGTTGGGCAAGTTGATGAGACGGGGGAGGTGCATTGAAGGTGGGAGGTAGTTGAGAATGTGGTTGGGAAGGTGGTTCATTGAAGGTGGTAAGTGAGGGAGAAGGTGGTTGAGAAAGTGGTTGGGAAGGTGGTTCATTGAAGGTGGCAAGTGGTTGAGAAGGTGGTTGAGAAAGTGGTTGAGAAGGTGGTTTATTGAATGTGGTAAGTGAGGGAAAAGGTGGTTGAGAAGGTGGTTGAGAAGGTGGTTCATTGAATGTGGTAAGTGAGGGAAAAGGTGGTTGAGAAGGTGTTTCATTGAGGGTGGCAAGCAAGGGAGAAGGTGGTTGGAAAGTTGGTATGTATCTTGCAATCCAAGGGTAGCCAAATAGGCTTAAGGGACTTTCCCAACCTCAAAAATAGGAGGGTCTAAAGCAAAATCAGCGTTGATTAACTACAACCTCCTGCCTCCTGTGGTTGGCACTGTGGGAGAGTGAGCAGCCGACCTGGAGCTGTCAGAGAGTTGTGACTTGGGTCTCTGAACACACTCACCTGTGGTTGGCACTGTGGGAGAGTGAGCAGCTGACCAGGGGCTGCCAGAGAGTTGTGACTCGGAGCCAGGTGTTCCTGCCATGATACGCTCTTGCACTCGCGCCATGAGGTTGCTGCTGTCAATGCTGTCGGGAAGAACTGCTGCTGCCCATGGACTGACGAAGCACTCGCATCAGGTCAGTGTCGCTGAGCTGGTCGTATGCAGAGGTGCTAGGAAGACCACCTGCACAGTTGCAGGGAACGGCAATGTGTCATCATATGAAATTATGTCATCATTTTTCTGACTGGGCTAAACTTACCATTTATGTGCAATGTCATATGATGCGATTTGTATAATATCATACTCGCCTTTGGTCAACATCATATGATATGCCGGTACCTACACAGATAGATACGGGTAGTTTAGTTTTTGGCGGAGCCCCTTCTTCAAGGGGGCGGGGCCCCCATGTTTACCCATTTGTCCGTTTTTGACCGAAAAAAAAATTGAAGGCCTGACACGTCAAGGCAACGGTCGCGTAACTAACTCGCTCCGGTCAGCTCCATGGTTGCCACCTTTCGTTCCGTTGCCAACACACTCTGCCAATTTTCCACGTCGCTTGCGACGCTGCATAGGACTTGTTACCAGGTTATGTGATGCACAAGCCGTTATGTACAAGCGTTATGTACAAGCCGTGATGTACAAGCCGTGATGTACAAGCCGTTATGTACAAGCCGTTATGTACAAGCCGTGATGTACAAGCCGTGATGTACAAAGCCGTTGTACAAGCCGTTATGTACAAGCCGTTATGTACATTGTTATGTACAAGCCGTTATGTTACAAGCCGTGATGTACAAGCCGTTATGTACAAGCCGTGATGTACAAGCCGTTATGTACAAGCCGTGATGTACAAGCCGTGATGTACAAGCCGTTATGTACAAGCCGTTGTACAAGGCGTGTTACAAGCCGTTATGTACAAAGCCGTGATGTACAAGCCGTGATGTACAAGCCGTGATGTACAAGCCATGATGTACAAGCCGTGGTGCCTACATATGTGATGCGAGGTATGGTGGCGTGGTATTAAGGGAGCCCTGTCTTGCGGCGGTAGAGAACAGGCTGCTACTTTACCTGGACAGTGCTACCATGGCGGTTGACAACGACTGCGAACACTAAAGCGCACCCGTTGGGATTCGAACCCAGCACTTTCTTCAATCCCGCAAAATGATCAACCATTGAAGCATTCGCCGAACCGGGATGATGTGGTGGGTTCAAGCAAGGGGTCATGCTTATGTACGGGTTTGTTAGGGCCGATTTGCTTGAGTCAAGTTCATCAGTACTTGTTTTGCTTTGGCCCCTCCTAATATCAAGGTTGGGCAAGCCCCTTTAGCCTATTGGGCTACCCCTTGACTGTAACATACATACAAGGGTAGTGTGGGCTCACCTGTGGGCAAAGCCCCCTCTTGCACAGCTGTGCTTGGGTCTCTGAGCACATTCACCTATGGGAAAAGCCCCCTCTTGCACAGCTGTACTTGGGTCTCTGAGCACATTCACCTGTGGGCAAAGCCCCCTCTTGCAAAGCTGTGCTTGGGTCTCTGAACACACTCACCTGTGGGCAAAGCCCCCTCTTGCACAGCTGTGCTTGGGTCCCTGAGCACACGTGTTGAAGTGTGGCCCGGTGCAAAGGATGAAGTTGGCGAGTACCTGTCTTGGGTGCGATCCACAGCTGTGGCCATGGCTGTAACAGCAGCACCGGCACCAGTGCCGATAGCACCGTAATAGCTCCCCCCAGCTGCTGCCACTTTGTGTGCGGCCGATGCTAGAGCAGCTGCTTTGGCGGCGGCAGTGCTTGCTGCTCTTCCTACTTGTTGGTATGAGGATAGCTGGGGTCGCACAGCGGCTGGGGTGGAGTCTGCTGTTGTAGTGGCTGTGGTCGTGGTGGATGTGTAGGTTCCGTCACTTGAGCTGAGGGGAGTGGCCATGTATTTGGACATACCCCCGTGGAATGCCATGTGTTGCATCTTCTCCAGCGCATAGGTCTCCTGTGGCGGGGAGGTTGTGTAGGGGAGATCAGCATGTGTGGTGGGGAAGTGGGGTCGATGAAGGGGGATCAGCCATGTGTTGCATCTTCTCCAGCGCATAGGTCTCCTGTGGCGGGGAGGTTGTGTAGGGGAGATCAGCATGTGTGGTGGGGAAGTGGGGTCGGTGAAGGGGGATCAGCCATGTGTTGCATCTTCTCCAGCGCATAGGTCTCCTGTGGCAGCGGATCATGGTTAAGGGTATAGGGTTAGGGCATATGACTTCTGTGGCGGGGGGATCACGGTGAAGGGTTTAGGGTTAAGGCATATATCTCCTGTGGTGGGGGATCACACAGTGAAGGGTTTAGGGTTAGGGCATATGTCTCATGTGGCGGGGGATCACAGTGAAGGGGTTAGGGTTTATGGTTAGCACATACGTCTCCTGTGGCGGGGGATCACGGTGGAGGGTTTAGGGTATAGGGTGAGGGCATACGTCTCCTGTGGCGGGGGATCACACAGTGAAGGGTTTAGGGTATAGGGTGAGGGCATACGTCTCCTGTGGCGGGGGATCACGGTGAAGGGTTTAGGGTATAGAGTGAGGGCATACGTCTCCTGTGGCGGGGGATCACGGTGAAGGGTTTAGGGTATAGGGTGAGGGCATACGTCTCCTGTGGCAGGGGATCACGATGAAGGGTTTAGGGTATAGGGTGAGGGCATACGTCTCCTGTGGCGGGGGATCACAGTGAAGGGTTTAGGATATAGGGTTAGGGCATACGTCTCCTGTGGCAGGGGATCACGGTGAAGGGTTTAGGGTATAGGGTGAGGGCATACGTCTCCTGTGGCGGGGGATCACAGTGAAGGGTTTAGGGTATAGGGTTAGGGCATACGTCTCCTGTGGCAGGGGATCACGGTGAAGGGTTTAGAGTATAGGGTTTGGGCATACGTCTCATGTGGCCGGGGATCACGGTGAAGGGTTTAGGGTATAGGGTTAGGGCATACGTCTCATGTGGCGGGGGATCACGGTGAAGGGTTTACGAACTAGGGTTAGGGCATATGTCTCCTGTGGCAGGGTATCACGGTGAAGGGTTTAGGATTTAGTGTTTAGGGCATATGTCTCCTGTGGCGGGTGATCTGTGTGCCATGATGGGGAGGTTGTGTAGGAGGGATCAGCGTGCGTGGTGGGGAAGTGGGGTCGGTGAAAGGGGGATCAGCCATGTGTTGCATCTTCTCCAGCGCATAGGTCTCCTGTGGCAGGGGACCACGTTGAAGGGTTTGGGGTTTAGGGTTAGGGAATATGTCTCCTGTGGCGGGGGATCACGGTAAAGGGTTTAGGGTTTTAGGGTTTAGGGCATATGTCTTTCTGTGGCGGGGCGATCTGTGTGCCGTGGTGGGGAGGTTGTGTAGGGGGGGATCAGCGTGCGTGGTGGGGAAGTGGGGTCGGTGAAAGGGGATCAGCCATGTGTTGCATCTTCTCCAGCGCTTGGGTCTCCTGTGGCAGATGAAAGGGGGGGGGGGTAAGGTTTAGGGTATAGGGTTAGGGCATAGGTCTCCTGTGGCAGATGAAGGGGGGGGGGGGTAAGGTTTAGGGTATAGGGTTAGGGCATAGGTCTCCTGTGGCAGATGAAGGGGGGGGGGGTAAGGTTTAGGGTATAGGGTTAGGGCATAGGTCTCCTGTGGCAGATGAAGGGGGGGGGGGGGGGGGGGCGGGGGGGGGGGGGGGGGGTAAGGGTTAGGGTATAGGGTTAGGGCATAGGTCTCCTGTGGCAGATGAAGGGGGATCAGCCAGTTTTGTTTTTCAAATCTGAAAGGGGGGCTTCATTGTTTTAGGCCTCCTCCAGGGACAGCGTGCTTATAAATGTATTTGTAGCTTTTTGTAGCTTTTTATGGCCGTTTTAGGGTTTAGGGTTGTAGGGGGGGAAAATCTTTTTCTTATTTTTCATGGCGATTTTTGCTAAAACGGGGTCAAAACTAGCAATGCAAACTAAGGTGGTGGGTGAGAGGCTTGGGAGCTGGCGGAGGGTTTGGGAACAGCAAGTGGTGTGCAAGTGTGGTGTGTGGGGATGGGTGGGTAGGGGTGGTGGGGAGGTTGTGTAGGGGGGATAGGGATAAGGATGGTGTTGGTGTGGTTGGCATGGGGTGCTAGGGCAGTGGCGTGGGCTAAACAGGCTAAGGGAAGTGCCCAACTATGACAGGAGGGGCTAAAAACGAAAAAGCACTGATGAACTGAACCCCAAACAATCGTTTTACTGTAGGGTTCCTGAGTTCGTGCTGCAGTGAAATTTTAAAAATGTGTGCCCGAGTGTGTGTGCCAGTGAGTGCCAGTGTGTGCCAGTGAGTGTGGGGATAGGGAGCAGAGTGTTTTGGCCGAGCCCCCTCTTCAAGGGGGCGGGAGCCCCCAGGGTTACCCATTTGTCCGTCCGACCGAAAAATAAAAAAAACTTGAAGCCCGACACGTCACCCAACGGTCGTGTAACTAACTCACTTCCGTTGCCACCTGTCGCTCCCTCGCGATCACTCTCCGCCAATTTTTAGCGTCGCAGGTGACGCTGCATAGAACTTGTTCCGCCATCTTTCCCACAAACCCACAAACATGCAAGCCTACCTTGGCATTCCTAGCTTCTTCCTCTTGCTTTAAGTGCTCCAGCTGCGCCTCCACCTCCTTGCGCCTTGTCTTCTCCTCCTCTCCTCTGTTCAAGGTCTTCAACGCAAGCTCCAACTTGGAGAGCTGCAGCAACACAGTGGTGTGTGTGTGGTGTGTGTGGCGGGGCTAGTTATGTGTGTGTGTCTGGATGGTGGGCGTGGGGGTGATGTGTGAGTGTGGTGTGTGGGTGCCTGCCCTTCTCCTCCTCTCCTCTGTTCAAGGCCTTCAACACAAGCTCTTACTTGGAGAGCTGCAGCAACACAGTGGTGTGTGTGTGTTTGTGTGGTGATGGTGGTGTGGGAAGGGGGGGTGCTGTGTGTGTGGGTGTGTGTGTGAGGTGGGCGTGTGTGTGGTGTGTGGGTGTCTGGATGGTAGGCACGTGGTGTGTGTGTGTGGAGAGAGTCGCAGCAACCCAAACAAAGGTGGTGGGTGAGATGCTTTGGTGCTGGCGGAGGGTTTGGGAACAGCAAGATTAGGGTCGAGGGTAGTAGGCTAGTAGGAACCTCCTGGTGCCCGCCCTTCTCCTCCTCTCCTCTGTTCAAGTTCTCAAAAGCAAGCTCTAACTTGGAGAGCTACAGCAACACAGTGGTGTTTGTGTGTGGTGTGTGTGGGTTAGTGATGTGTGTGTGTGTGTGTGTGTGTGGGGGGGGGGGGGGGTGTGAATGTGGTGTGCGGGTGCCTGCCCTTCTCCTCCTCTCCTCTGTTCAAGGTCTTTGATGCAAGCTCTAACATGGAGAGCTGCAGCAACTCAAACATAGGTGGGGGGCACGTGGTGTGTGTGCGGGTGGTGTGGGTGTGAGTGATGTGTGGGTGTCTGGATGGAGGGCATATGTGTGGTGTGTGTGTGTGGTGTGTGGGTGTCTGGATGGTAGGCACGTGGTGTGTGTGTGTAGAAAGTGTCGCAGCAAAGGCGGTGGGTGAGATGCTTTGGTGCTAGCGGAGGGTTTGGGGACAGCAATATGTGATGTGTGGGTGTGTGTTGGTGTGTGGGTGTGGGGTCTGTGGGGATGGGTGGGTAGGGGTGGTGGAGAGGTTGTGTATGGGGGATAGGGTTGGAATTGGGTTGGAATTAGGTTTATGTGTTTATGCTAGTAGGAAGCTCCTTGCGCATCTCCTCCTACTCCTCCTCCTCTCTCCTGTGCAGAGTCTTCAACACAAGCTCTAAATTGAGAGCTGCAGGTAGTGGGTGTCTGCGGAGTTTATATAGCTGGCGGAGCGTTTGGGACTATCGAAACCAGGGTAGATTGTTTGGGCTATTAGGAAGATCCTTGCGCCTCTCCTCCTCCTCTTCCTCTTATCCCTTGTTCAGAGTCTTCAACACACGCTCTAACTTGGAGAGCTGCATGTGGTGGGTGTTTGTGTGCGTTTACATAGCTGGCTGAGCCTTTGAGACCAAGTTTGGGGATTAGGGATATCAAAATTAGGGTAACGTGTTGAGGCTATTAGGAAGATCCTTGCGCCTCTGCTTCTTCTCCTCTATCCTGTCCAGAGCCTTCAGCACATGCTCTAAATTGGAGAGATTCAGGCGTTGCCTGGGTGCCCTTTTGAGGTTAACCACTGCCCCCACTGCCAACCACGAAACCTAATTCAATATTCTTATTCTTCATACTTGCTGCTCTATTTCCACGGCCATCTTGTGCATTGTCTCCTCGTGATTTTTTTTGCTATTTCAGGCTATTCTGGGAGATTTCAGGTGATTTCTTCTCACCTGCTGCTCCCTGTCCACCGCCATCTTGTGCATCGTTTCATCTGTGTGTGTGGTGTGTGGGGATGGATGGATAGTGTGTGTGTGTGTTTGTGTGTGTGTGTGTGTGTGTGTGTGGGGGGGGGGATGGATAGGTGTGTGTGTTATTCTCACCTGCTGCTCCCTGTCCACCGCCATCTTGTGCTTCGCTTCCTCTGTGTGTGTGGTGTGTGGGGATGGATGGATAGGGTGTATGTGTGTTTGTGTGTGTGTGTGTGTGTGTGTGTGTGGGGGGGGGGGATGGATAGGTGTGTGTGTTATTCTCACCTGCTGCTCCCTGTCCACCGCCATCTTGTGCATCGCTTCCTCTGTGTGTGTGGTGTGTGGGGATGGATGGATAGGGTGTGTGTGTTTTGTGTGTGTGTGGGGGGGGGGATGGATAGGTGTGTGTGTTATTCTCACCTGTTGCTCCCTGTCCACCGCCATCTTGTGCATCGCTTCCTCATGAAGCTCCCGCACAACCATCATCTCTCTCTCCTGTCGCTCCTGTAATGCAGTGCGAGTGGCCAAGAGACCGCCGCCGCTTCCTCCCTCTCTCTCACCCCCTCCACCCGCGCCTCGAGCAGCATCTGCAACCTCAGCAGCCTGTTGAAGATTACCCACACGGCGAGCGAATTCAAGGCGCGCCTTGGCTTCTTCCTCACGCATGGCCAGCTCCAGCTCGAGCTGCAATATAGATATGAGCGGACACAGGTGGTGTTGCACTTTTTTGTTTTTGTGTGTGTGTTTGTGTTTGTGTGTGCGGGGTGGGTGGGGGCACTTTATTTGTTTTTTTGTCAAGCCACCCTGGGGGAGTCGGACTTCGTTGCGAGGGTGAGTTCTAGCTCGAGCTGCACTAAGTATATGAGCAGACCCAGGTGGCGTTGCACTTCTTTGTTTCTGTGTGTGTGTGTGTGTTTGTGTGTGCGGGGTGGGTGGAGGGGGGTGGGTGGAGGGGGGGGGGCACTTTTTTGCTTTTTTGTGTGTGTGTTTGTGTGTGCGGGGTGGGTGGAGGGGGGGGGGCACTTTTGTTTTTTTTTGTGAAGCCCCCTGGGGGACTCAGACGTCGTTGTGTGGTTCGGTCTACCACCTCGACTGGACAAGCTACCATCGCGGTTGACAGCGACCTGCAACGCTAAGGGTGACCGTAGGGGGAATCGAACCCCCGACCCTTTGTCGTTCAAGCGATTTGGTGTAAGGAGAGCTGCAATAAAGATATAAGCAGACACATTTGGCATACATGTATGTGGGGTTATCTGTTGTTTTTGCTGTGTTGTTGTATCAGCAGCAGATGGGTGTGGGTATGGGTATGTGTACGTGGGGGGGGCGATATTGGATGGTGTTGGTAATACACTTATGAAGGGCTATCTGCTATTCTTTTTTTGTATCAGCAGCAGTAGTTTGTCATCACCATCAGCAGCAGCAGCATATTAGCCATCCTCAACATCAGCAACATAAGAGGCATCATCATCATCATCATCAACAAAGTAGCATCAGCAAAAGAGGCATGATCCGCATGATCCACATTAGCAGCAGCAGCTCTAAGCACCATCACCAGTGTTTTTAATTTCAGATTTATGTAGTCCAGGTTGAGTAGCTACTTGGGCTACTCAACCCTGATTTCAGGATAATTGCGTAGCCATCGCATGGCGGAGTGCGAAGCGCGGAGCCTGGGGGGGTCAGGGGACAGCGCGTCCCGATATCGGGGGGTCCGGGGGGTGTAGCATTCTACGGAATGGCGACGGAATGGCGACGCGTCGTCGAAAAATGAAACACTGACCATCACCACCTACCTGGGCGTCGCGTGGCTTCTCAGCCATGATAGCCTCCACCACCTGCCCCTCCATCATCACCAACAAAATTAGCTCTATCATCTATCTATCTATCTATCTATCTGCACCATCATCCTCACCATCCTCAACAACACCATCATCATCTCTGAGCACCATCATCCTCACCATCATTACCAACACCATCAGCACCCACCTGGGCGTCCCTTTGCTTCTCAGCCATGATCGCCTCCACCAGCCGCCCTGCCTCAGTCTCTTCTGCCAAGCTCTGCCTCTCCATAGCACGCCGTCGCTCAAGAAGCGCGGCTTGGCCGGTGAACAGACGCACCTTGGGGTGTGTGTGGGGTGTTTGGGGTGGTGGGATGTGTGTGTGGGGGGTTAAAATAAGTTTAAAGTTTCGAAAAGAGAAATCAGCAGTTAGAGGAGACGAGATATAAGGACAAAATATTAGAAAGGGCCTCTGCCTTTCCATTGCACGCCGTCTCTCAAGAAGGGCGGCTTGACCAGTGAACAGATGCAACTTGGTGTGTGGTGTGTGGTGTGTGTGTAAGATAAGAAATCAAATCTTCTTTCGGTTCACAACCAGCTGCCTGCCACCAATACCATCATCCTCACAAACACCATCATCATCAACACCATCACCACCATTCTCACCAAACACCATCATCACCAACACCTTCATTTCCAGCACCATCACCACTATCCTCACCAACACCATCATCACCAACACGATCGACATCAACACCATCATCACTGTCCTCACCAACACCATCCTCACCATTACCACCATCACCATTCTCACCAACACCATCATCACCATCCTCACCAACACCATCATCTCCATCCTCACCATTACCATTCTCACCAACACCATCATCACCATTCTCACCAACACCGTCATCACCATCCTCACCAACACCATCATCACCATCCTCACCATTACCACCATCACCATTCTCACCAACACCATCATCACCATTCTCACCAACACCATCCTCACCAACACCATCCTCACCATCCTCACCATCACCGTTCTCACCAACACCATCATCACCATTCTCACCAACACCATCATCACCATCCTCACCAACACCATCATAACCACTCTCACCAACACCATCATCACCATCCTCATCAACACCACCATCACTTTCCTCACCAACACCATCACTCTCCCCTACACCACCATCAGCATCCTCCCAAGCACCACTATCACCGACACCATCATCACCATTCTCACCAACACCATCATCACCATTCTCACCAACACCATCATCACCAACACCATCATCACTGTCCTCACCAGCACCACCATCCTCATCAACACCACCATCACCATCATCACGAACATTATCATCACTGTCCTCACCAGCACCACCATCCTCATAAACACCACCATCACCATTCTCACCGACACCATCATAACCACTCTCACCAACACCATCCTCACTAACACCATCCTCCCCAACACCATCCTCACCATCCTCACTAACACCATCCTCCCCAACACCATCATCACTAACACCATCCTCCCCAACACCATCATCACCATCATCACCAACACCATCCTCACCATTATCACCAACACCATCCTCACCATTATCACTATCCTCACCAACACCATCATCACCATTCTTCCCAACACCATCCTCACCAACACTATCCTCCCCAGCACCATCATCACCATTATCACCAACCCCATCATCACCATCCTCATCAACATCATCATCACCATCCTCACCAACACCAACACCATCATCACCAACACCATCATCACCAATATCACCAACACCATCCTCACCAAAAACATCATTACCAACACCATCATCACCATTCTCACCAACACCATCCTCACCAACATCATCATTACCAACACCATCATCACCATTATCACCAACACCGTCCTCACCATCCTCACTAACACCATCCTCACAAAAACCATCCTCACCATTATCACCAACACCATCCTATCCAACACCATCATCACCATCCTCCCCAACACCATCCTCCCCAACACCATCATCACTATCCTCACCAACACCATCATCACCATTATCACCAACACCATCATCACCATTGTCATCAACATCATCACCATCCTCACCAACACACCAGTCACCAACACCATCCTCCCCAACACTATCATCACCAATATCACCAAAACAATCCTCACCAACACCATCATTACCAACACCATCCTTACCAACATCATCATTACCAACACCATCATCACCAACACCATCCTTCCCAACACCATCGTCACCATCCTCACTAACACCATCCTCCCCAACATCATCATCACCATTATCACCAACACCATCCTCACCAACACCATCATTACCAACACCATCATCACCATTATCACCAATACCAATCTCACCAACACTATTATTACCATCCTCATCAGCACCACCATCACCATTATCACCAACACCATCATTACCAACACCATGATCACCATTATCACCAACACCAATATCACCAACACTATTATTACCATCCTCATCAGCACCACCATCACCATTATCACCAACACCATCATCACCAACACAACCCAAAGCAGCTGGTGAAGAGACCCACCTTGGCTTGTGTATCAGCCAATAGCTGCCGTGTACGCTGCTCTGGTTACTCCAATTAGGCCATAGCATGGACCCCACTCACCACATGGCCCCCAGAACCCACCCCCCACGGCCCCCACCTCCTAGAACCCAACACCCCATGGCCCCCATAACCCACAGCCCCCACCTCCTAGAACCCAACCCCCCATACCCACCTTCGCTTCTGTATCTGCCAAACGCTGACGTGTACGCTGCTCTGATGACTTCAAAGAGGCTCGCTCAGCTGCCAGAATCTGCGGGGACACACAAAGGTGATGATAATTATGATGGCCGTGTTGGTGGCATCGGCCTTCAGAATGTGGACCAGTCATGCATTCACCAACACATGCACACATGTGATGATGGCGATGATGATGATAATGATGATGAAGATGGTGATGATAACGATTATGGTGATGATAATGGTGACGATGGTGATGATAATGATGATGATGATGGCGATGCAAATGATGATGGCGATGCAAATGATGATGGTGGCTATTGTTGGACCTGCCATGAGAGCAAACCTTGAAGAAGCATCGAACCGGCTTTCAGGGTGTAGACCAACATAGCATACACTGATACATACACCGCAATAGACACCTGCTTTTGAGTGTGCTTTTGTGTATGTATGTTTGTGTGCGGGGGGCAATCAAGCACCATGCCAGCTGCCAGACAAACTAGCTAGCTGCAGGTTTGGCCCATATGTGGGTGAAAGGGGGTGTCTAGAAGCTGCTACGCTTTGCGCACTTTACCCATCAACTGCGTTTTAGAAAGGTAAGATGGAACCGTTTTCACGGGGGTGGGGGTGGGTAGGTTCAGCTGATCAGCACTGTTTCTTTTTTTAGCTACGCAAGAGAGGGAGAGAGAGAGAGAGAGAGAGAGAGAGAGAGAGAGAGAGAGAGAGAAACACACTCCCACGACCACTCACCTGTTCTCTGCGTTGGAGCTCTGCATCAAACCAAGCTGCATCGGCCTGTGCTTGTGCCTTCAATGTCATCTCTTCCATCTTTGCACGAGACTCCATGCGCTCACCCTCAAGATCCAGCAGGTTAGCGGTTGCAGAGGCTTGGTCCTCAGCCAAGGTACGCAAACGCCGCTCAGCATCAGCCTGGGCATAGCAGGTTCAGTCAGCACTTCAAAAAGCATAACACGTAAACGTAACAGCATGTACAAAAGATCCAGCAGGTTAGCGGTTGCAGCGGATTGATCCTCAGCCAAGGTACGCAAACGCCGCTCAGCGTCAGCCTGGGCATACTGGTTGTAGATTCAGACATTATACTGAAAAAACAAAACATGTTTGAGAGCATGTATAAAAGATCCAGCAGGTTAGCGGTTGCAGCGGCTTAGTCCTCAGCCAATGGATGTAAACACCGTTCAGCATCAGCCTTGGCAGAGCATGTTCAGTCAGCATGTGAAATAACAACAAAACACATTTAAAAGCATGTTCAAAAGATCCAGCAGGTTAGCGGTTGCAGCGGCTTGGTCCTCAGCCAAGGTACGCAAATACCGCTCAGCATCAGCATGCGCATAGCAGGTTCAGTCAGCATGTTCAAAAACAATCAAAACGTTTAACAGCATGTTCAAAAGATCTTCAGATTAGCGTTTGCAGAGGCTTGGTCCTGTGCCAATGTCAGCAAACGCCGATCATCATAGGCCTGTGCATAGTAGGTTCAGACAGCTTTTGCAGCAGCTTGGTCCTCTGCCAATGTACACAATCGCCGCTCAGCATCAGCCTGGGCATAGGATGTTCAGACATCATGGCAAAACATAAAAACGTTTAACAGCATGTTCATAAGACCTAGCAGGTTAGCGGTTGCACAGGCTTAGCCCTCAGCCAATGTATGCAAACACGGCTCAGCATCTGCCTGGGCAGAGCATGTTCAGTCAGCACAATAAACAAAAAATACAAGTGATCGAAACAGCATGTTCAAACTATCCAGAAGGTTAGCGGTTGCAGCAGCTTGGTCCTCAGCCAATGGATGCAAACACCGATCAGCATCAGCCTGGACATAGCAGGTTCAGTCAGCACTTCAAAAAGCAAAACACGAGAACGTAACAGCATGTACAAAAGATCCAGCAGGTTAGCGGTTGCAGCGGATTGAGCCTCTGCCAAGGTATGCAAGCGCCGCTCAGCACCAGCCTGGGCAGAGCATGTTCAGTCAGCACGCTTAAACAAAACAAGTTGAACAGCATGTTCAAAATATCCAGCAGGTTCGCGGTTGCAGCGGCTTAGTCCTTAGCGAACATCCGCAAACGCTGCTCAATGAAACAGCATGTTCAAAGATCCAGCACGTTAAAAAGCACGTTAAAAAACAATCGCATATAAACGTTAATCAGCACAATCAGCACGTTAAAATCGCAGATCAGCACGTTCAAAAACAATCGGATATAAACGTTCCAGCATGTTCAAAGATCCAGCAGGTTAGCGGTTGCAGCAGCTTGGTCCTCAGCTAATGTACGCAAACACGGCTCAGCATCAGCCTGGGCAGAGCAGGTTCAGTCAGCAAGTAAACAAAAAATTAAAAGCATGTTCAAAATGTCCAGAAGGTTAGCAGCTGCAGCAGCTTGGTCCTCAGCAAATGGACATAAACGCCATTAGCATCGGCCTGGGCATAGTATGTTCAGTCAGCATGTTAAAAAAATAAGGTTTAGAACTTGTTTAGCAGCATGTTAAAAATATAAATCAGGTTAGCGGTTGCAGGCGTAGTCCTCAGCCAAGGTATGCAAACGCTCAGCATCAGCCTTTGCATACATGTTTGGTGTGGGTGTGGGTCATTGGATGTGTCAAGATATTGATGCACCGCCCCTTCTTCTGCCAGCCTCGCCAAGCGTGTCCGCCTGGACATCTCATGCCCCCCCCCTCCCCCCCCCTCCCCAGCAAACAATAAACAAAACGACCACTGGCATACCTTGTTTAGATCGTCCTCGACCGACAGCTGAGCACCAGCACCTTCTTCTAGCTGCTGCTGCTGCGCCGCCCCTTCTTTCTGCCAGCGTCGCCAACCGTGTCCGCCTTGACATCTCGTGCTCTCCCTTCAAACGCCTTGTCTCCTCCTCTGCCTCCCACTCACGCATCTTGTTACGCTGCTTGGCGGCTAGCTCTGCCTGCTTGGAGTACACCTGGTGGGATGCAAGGCAGGAAGTCGTTTGTGCGTGCCGGGGTGGTAGTGGTGGTGTGTGTATGGTGGGAAGGAGATGTGTGTGTGTGGTGGAGGTGAGGTGTACCTGTACGCCTGTACATATCGTGCCCTGCCTTTAAGCACCTTGCCTCCTCCTTGGCTTCACACTAACGCATCTTGTTACACTTCGTGGCCACTAGCTCCGACTGCTTGGAGTACACCTAATGGGTCCATGTGTTTGTTTGCATTTGAGTTTCTCTTTTCTTATGGGAAGGTTCCTTCAAATTTTTCACTTTTTACAACAGCCCGGCTAGCTCCACCTGTTTGAGTTCACCTGGTGGGATGCAAGGCAGGAAGGTGTGTGTGTGTGCCAGGGTGGTAGTGTGCCTGTACATGTCATGCTCTGCTTTCAAACGCCTTGCCTCCTCCTCGGCCTCCCACTCTCGCATCTTGTTACGCTGCTTGGCGGCTAGCCCCGCCTGCTTGGAGTACACCTGTTGGGTCCATGTGTTTGTTTGTTCGTTTCTGATTGTTGACGTTTTCAGTACACCTGGTGGGATGCAAGGCAGGCAGGTGTGTGTTCATTGGTTGGTTTCGCTTTGAGAGTGTGCGTGTCAATCTATCCGCCTGTTTGGAGGACACCTGGTAGGGTGCAAGGCAGGCAGGTGTGTGTGTGTTCATTTGTTTGTGCTGGGGTGGTTAGTGTATGTGTGCCGGGGTGGTAGTGGAATGGTGTGTGTATGCCGGTGGGTGGTGTGGTGTGGTTGTGGTGTGTGTTGTGTGTGTGGGTGGGTGGGGGGGGGTACGTGTAACCTGTACATGTCATGGTCAGGCTTCAAGCGCCTTGCCTCCTCCTCTGCCTCCCACTCATGTATCTCGTTTCGTTGCTTGGCGGCTAGCTCTTCCTGTCTGGAGTACCACATGCAAGGCAGGAAGGTGCGTGTGGTGGGCTGCTGCTTGGCGGCGCTAGCTCTGCCTGTCTGGAGTACACATGCAAGGCAGGTAAAGGTGTCGTGGTTGCGTGCCGTGTGTGGTGTGTGGTGGGGTACACATGCAAGGCAGGAAGGTGTGTGTGCGTGCCGGTGTGTGGTGTGTGCCGGTGTGTGTGTGTGTGGTGGGGCTGCTTGGGGTAACAGTAATTTTGTATGTGTTCACCCCCTACCCTTCACCCCCCCCCCCCCCCACACACTTACACCCTAAATACCCCCTTCCCCCCCCACACACACCCACCCTTAATAGCGTTTCAACATTAACGCCACCTCATCCCTCAGCTTTGCCTGAAGCCGCATGACTTGATGTTCTCTTGCTCCAGTGCCCACATGCGCTGCCGGGCATGAAATTCAAGCGCCTTTGATGCGCTTCATCCTCCTGACAATTGTGCACGCACAGTGTATGTGATATATATATAATATATATATATATATATATAGTATATATATACCAACCTATACATATATATATATAATGTATGTAACAGGGCAGCAGACACCAGGTTATATACTGCAAAAAACAGGGCAACAAACACACGTTGTATATGTAAAATATAAAATGTGCTGCTGTGCATGGAGCCTAAGTCAAGCCCTTGATGCCTTTGTCCTGTTCTGGATACTGACAATCACACACAGCGGGCATTTGAGGATACAAAACAGGGGGGACGATACACAATACAGCAATACACATTTCATTTTGTGCTGACCGTGCATTGAACTCAACGCAGTAACTTGAGCCTTTGTCCTCCTGACAATCACACAACTGCGGATTTGAGGATACAAAAAAGGGCAACAAACACATGTTATATTTATAAGCTTTGTGCCAACTTTAATATTTCGATTTAATGCTGCGCGTATGGTATATATAAATATACAACAAACACATGTTAAATATAGTTTTTTGCCAATTTTTAATCTTTTGATTTAATGCTGCGTGTACGGTATATATAAATATAAACCCACCTCTTTTGCCTGTAGCTGCATGGCCATCATCTCCTTTTTGTGTTGTACATCAGTCTTCAAAGAAGCCAGCTCAGCATGCCACTCTTGTCGCATGGATGCAAGGTTGCTTTGATAAGCGGCTTCTACCAGTCCCACCTGAGAAATGGTGGGATTTTAGGATTAGGGTTTAGGATTAAATGGATAAACAAGATAAGTGTCGTAATGGACAGCTTAAGAGTCTTCACCCTTGCACATATTTGTATAAACATCTGGGCCGTACAACACATACACCTCAAACCCACCTTGTGCCTTGCATGGGTGCAAGGTTGCTTTTGATAAGCAGTCTCTACCCCCGGTCCCACTGAGACATGGGTGGTAGTGTTTGGCGCTTAGGGTTTTGGATTTAAATTAAAAAACAACAATAAATTTCACAAAAATCATACGTTGCATGAACCACTCTTGTCGCATGGATGCAAGGTTGCCCTGATAAACGTCCTCTACCAGTCCCACCTGAGAAAGTAATGGGTTTGGGGCTTAGGGCTTATATTTAAATGGGGGAAAACGAAAACAACAAACACACATATCATTATAAGTCGCATGAAGCACTCTTGTTGCATGCAAGGTTGCTCTGATAAGCTGTCTCGTCCAGTCCCACCTCTCTAAAGTGTATGGTTTAGTTTAGGAACAAAAGTGTAAGTCATATGGAGGGGCTTTTGGTCTTCACCCTGCACTCTTATATTTGTGTACCCTGGGCCGCACAATCATACAAATCACCACTCTAGCTGTTGCATGAGAATGCAAGGGTTGCTCTGATAAAGCAGTATACTGAATCCTCTACCAGTCTAACCTGAGACAGTGGTGGGTTTGGGGCTTAGGGTTTAGGATTTAAATGGGACAGGAATGAAGAAGAAAAAACATTAATAATCAGCATGAAGAGGCTTCTCATTGATCTAGTCATAGGAGGTAGAGCAAGGGTGTCTGATAGATCAAGCTGTCTATACCAGCCCACTATAATGTAGTTTAAGGATTAGGTTTGGTTGGCAATATAAACTGTGATAAGTGGTTGGAGTAAATTAAGTAAGGAAAACAAATGAGTCGTATGGACCTTAAGTCTTCACCAGGCAATATACGCACATATTTGGTTAACACTGGGCCGTACAAACATACACAAACCAGCTTTGTCACATTGGGTAGACAAGGTTGTCTAAAATAGAACAGTCTTCTTGACTCTAGTCCAACTGAGATGATGTGAATTAGGATTAAGGTTTTGGTTTCCAGGAAATCTTGAATAATAAGATCGTATGGAATTTTGGCCATACTCTTGCAGCATATTTGCGTATACCCTGGGCCCGTACAAACATCAGCAAATCACTGCTTGTGCACAGTGGGTTGGCATAGGTCAGTTTTGCCTGCAAAAGAGTTAAAGCTGTGCACGTGGGCAGTGACTACGTCGCGACTCGTAGATAAATGGCGTAGTTTGGGGCGGTAAGGGTTTGGATTAAATGAGGGAAACGAAGTTGCAGAAGAACTATGACTGAATAGTTACCATCGCGGTCATACGCTGTGATCACAGGTGATGTTCTGAGGGATGGCTTTAATTCGAGAATCGATTTCAATGCCAGGCCCGAGTAACGGTGCGTTGCATCATAGTCGGTCAATAATAATCAAAGGCGTGCAAAAACGATTAAGGTGGCTAGAGCAATCCTGCCCATTATCACTGGCAACGATGCAGCTATCAGTTCACAGTCACCTAATGAATCAAGCATGGAGCCTGCTATCGAGGTTGCGACACAATGTTCAATGTCTGCTTTTTAGATCGAGCTGCCACATCAAGAAAGGCCAATTGCACGATGGACCCACTCTATTTTGAGATTTCCTTAGGATCTTTAAGGTCAATCGCCGACTCTAGTATGGCCAGGTAATGCTGGTAGGATTAATCTAGGTAGCTGCAAAGGTGCAAACAGACCAAGAGTAGGATCCGATCGTTCAGAGCGCTGCTATCTTGGACAATCTAAAAAGGATCAAATCGTATAAGACACTGAGGGATGTGTTCAACATACTTAGTAGTAATCATCTACATGTGTGGCAAAAAACGATCAAAAGCCACGTGCCTGAAAGTTCACTGGATCCATCTTGTTGTAGTTTACTAGCTTTGGCTTGTCACCTAGTTGAGCCAGTTCCAGAGCTCCATGGAGATCTCTGATGAAGGCCTGGCATAATTGGCCGCCGCTGTTTATGTCT